>JAJOOO010031998.1:0-10825 GCA_029582685.1 Solanum piurae
TAGAGTATATCCTAGAAAATATAAAAGAAATAATTAGAATAATACCACTAAGAGAAAATTATTATAATAAAATAAACAATGTCTAAATACTCACAGGAACCCCCCCCCCCCACAAAATTTCTTAACCTTAATCTATATACATGGTCAACTCTTAAGCTTCTCTATGCCATAAGGGTACCATACTTCTAAGTAACCCCAAGACACACTTTTGTAATGCATGAAAGGCATCCCATACTACCCTTCACACTAAGCATAGCCTTGAAATTATCCTAGTCATATTCACCCTACTTTGGCCTCATTATTAGCTTAATTCTCATAACTAAGGAAATATCTCACCTTTAGTCAACTATAAATAGGAAAGGCAACTCTAGCCCAATCCCATCTCACTACTTTCTTGAATGACCATAAGTCATACTTGTGTAATGCATGCATAGCACCCCATAATACAATAAATGCTAAGTACTACCTTTAAGTCCTCATGATAACACTTTTTCGTTTGAAACCTAGTTCCTCTCTTTAACTTTAGAACACTATGAGGTACTCTCTTAAGCACATCTTAGTTTATTAATAACTTGAACCATATGAGATACTATCTTAAGTATGTCTAAGTTCATTACTAGCATGGATACTATGAGATACTTACTTAAGCATGTCTAACTCCATTTATACTTTGAACACTATGAGGTACTTCATTATGTAAGTCTTAGTTCATTATGCCTTGAACACTATGAGATGCTTCTCGAGCATGCCTTAGTTCATTATGCTTTGAACACTATGAGATGCTTCTCAAGCATGTCTTAGTTCATTGGATATGGAGATTTCTACTACGAACCTTAACTCAACTATGTCAAGGATCCCATCTCATGGGACCAAACTTTGGGAAAACCCACACTCTACTACGTAAGAGTTCCCCCTTTAACTTGGATAGTCCTCACATCAACTAGGTGTGGTTCTCCTTTATTCTTGGAGTCCGGACCCTATCTTGTCTCACACACCATCTCATTGTTAATATCCAGTTGGAGCCAAGTATACACCCCAAGGTTTACTTGTTAAGCCTTGATTAACACTCATCTCTCATGGAAGGATGTTCTTGACAACCCATCCATGCTCAAGTGATTCTATCACTTTCATCTATCAAGCATTCATAAGGTAGGTTAGGTGATTATAGGCGCATCAATAGTTAATCTCATTAGCTTCACCCTAAAACCCTAACTATTAGGATCACAACCATACTCTCAAGGTTTCTTCCTTAATCTCTTCTTTATACCTAGATTTCAAGGTAATTTGATCACATCCCATTACTAGGTGATTCTAGTCTTAATTGATCATAAAGGTTCAATTCTAACTTTAAAAGTCAAGATCAATAATATAAAATGGAGTCTAGTTCAATTCATGATTATATGATCCTAACCTTGATCAATTTCAACACATAACATTGAATTAGGAAGATCACATATGAACCTTCAACTTTGCCTCTAATGGCATACACCCACAATAATCACATTCATCAATTTAGATTAGGGTTCATCATAGAAATCACATGAAATCATCACATTATCATCAATCAAAGCTAAATCAATCAATATTGGGTGATATCCACTAGATTGGAATCACACCAAAGCCCTACCCACAATGCAATCACAACCCTAACTAGAATTGGGTTTTTGAGTTCGCAATTGCGGGGAATCTATGAGGCCTCCATGGGTGGAAGAACCCATTGATAAATAATCTTCACATAAATTTTATCAAAGCCCTAAACCAATCTTGAATTCATGGAGAAAACTCTACCTAGTTTCTGCCCCAACTTCTTCTTCTTCCTTGCTTCTAGAGAGAAAACTTCTTGAGAGTAGTTTGGGGGCTCTAAGATGAATGAGTTAAAGACTTAGTTTTAGGGGTATATTAACTATTTATAGGAGGGTAATTAATTAACTAAACTTCCACCCTAACCCCTAAAATAATTACTAAACTTCCACCCTAACCCCTAAAATAATTACTAAACTAACTGTCAAAGCCTAACTTAAAACTAAACTTACCAAAACTGGCAGCATCTACAGATCCCCATCCATGGACCGTGGATGGGTCAAAGGGCCGTAGTTTGGGTCCGTCAATTGGACCTGGGGCTCAAATGTTTCAGGGTATTGCAGGCCTGACCTATTGGGTGTAGGTTGATCTAAGGGGCGTGGTTTACAACCATAGGTCACAATTTTTTTACTGTTTTGGGATCCTCCTCAAGGACCCCTTGGATGGTCCTTGGGGAGTCGTACCCAGACGTTTAACCCATAAACATGTCATTCTAAGTACAAGAGTAATTTATTTGATCTTAACCCTCATACGACACACCAAAACTCTTTCCAAAGACTCTAGAACTCACTAGATCAACTAACTAAAATATGGGGTGTTACATGGCCTCCTCAATCTCTATATGGCCATCGTAAGAAACCTCCTCATCAGGACCAAGCATCTCCTCATTTTTCTCTACCTCAAACTCAGGATAAGCCACCTCCTTAACTATAACGTCATCTCCGGTGGTACCCGAAGGCATATCTGGCACATCTGGAATCTCCACCGTCCCAAAAATCATGGACATGTCAGTGGACTTTAGTTGATCCACATCAATCCTCAACGCAGCAATACCGTCCCTTAAAGTCATCACCTCCTTGGTGGCCCCTTGGCCACGCTCACACACCGCTATCCTAGCCGCAATGACATCAATGGTAGTGCTCAATGGTGTCACAACGTTAGCTAGTGTAGTCTTAATCATGCCAAGAATGGAGGCCTCGTGTCTGGCATCACGACGGTCGGTAGAGTAGGTAAGCTTCCCCATCTAGAGTAATGCAGCCTGAGTGAGTGGGGTCTGGGAAACAGAAACAACATCAACTCTGGGGGGCAACGTAGAAGCAGAGGAACTAGGAATGTCAGAAGGTACAACGCTAGAAGTACCTGAAAGCCTAGGGGTTGGAGTAGGCAAAGATGCCTCTGCAGGTAGTGAGTATGTGTCCACAACCGGGGAAGAGTCCACTGGGGCTGCCTTCTTCTTCTCTACATGATCCTTTAAATATTCTTCATCAATCCTTCGGATATCAATACAGGATGTGGGAATCACTTCCACATCCTTATTTGCATCTCCAGGAACCCGAGCCCGTCTGCATAGCTCAATGATTATCGGGAAGGGAAGTGAGGTCTGGTGCTTCTTGGCCCTCATGACCATCTCATGTGCCATAATCATCCCCAGATTAATCCTCGTTCCATCAATGATGAAGCCTAGACAGGCTGCCTTGGCAAGGTGGATAATTGACTATTTCTAGGATGGCATGATAGTACTGCTGATGAAGCCAAACCAGAACCTCACAGCTACATTCAGGTTTTTCTTTTTTTATTGGAACCCCTGCCTCCAACCACTTTGGAGTGCCATTAGATATCAACGGAGCTAACCACTTCTTCATGATGTCCAACATTTTTGTCCTGATCATATGCAGGCAGTCATCTTCAAGTCTCGTAGTGTACTCTAGGACATCATTAATGGTAGAAAAATCACACTGCACCCTGTTCCCCAGACAACTACATAGTCAACCGGTTTAGACGTTGGTGCCTACTTCTTCCTTTATGGTATCAAGGTAGTGTACATAGTGTAGAACTCCCTAACCCAACTTGGAATATACTGGCCACGGGGCTTTTTCAAGATCTACAACATATGAGACTTCAGACACCTTATAATCTCAGGGTACCTAACAATCACCCCATCCATGGACAGACGCTTCACCTCAATGATTGTCCTTAGCCCCTCAGTCTTAAATTAGTTCATAGACTTGGGAGGAGGACCCTGAACTGGTGGTGCAAGCACCACTGCCTGTGCTGGAACTGGAGGAGTGGTGGTGGGCTGAGGATTCCTGATCCTCTACGGATCATTCATCCTTCGGGAGTGCAACTACGCCCTCTGTGCTGTTACTAACTCATCATCCTCAGAATCTCCAGCCTTATATTCCTGGTGCTCACCTCACTCTAAGAAGTAGTGAGGTGTGTGGCGTAGATACCGTCACTATCGGAGCTGACCTCCCACCAGTTGTGGGAAGTTTGGTGACTTTGGCTTTTGATTCCGCTGCATCCTCAATGATTTTAATCCCCTTAGCCTTCTTCCGAGATGGCATGTTTCTACAAGAAACCTTTGGTCTAGCCATGTCTGCAAAACATCATGAAATTTTTTAAAACACTTCAATCAAAAGCACAAAAAATAGTTGCAGGCAGACTCATCGAACAGGTCGGCGAGTCGCTGAATAGCTTTGGCGAGCTAGATCGGAAAGGATTGGCTCAAAAATCTTAGATAGATTTGGCATGTCGGCGATGGAAAAGCCTTTTGATGAATCGCCGACAGAATTTGGTGAGCAAGGAATAGCCCACCGAAAGTTACAATGCAAATAAGTCTCAGGGGTGCAAACAAAAGGCGATCGAGAAGGACTTTCGGCGAGTCGTCGAGTGCTTTGTGCGACCTCAGGCTTCTCGCTGAAATTTACATAACCAAACTACTAATTTAACATGTAATTAAAGGTGAGATGGGGAACTTTGGCGAACCATCGAGTGGTTCGGTGAGCTCGACCCAACTCGCCAAACAACCCAATGTGCCTACTTTCAACCCAACTTCTCCAATTCAACCCCATAACCCCCGAAAGCAAAATCAAAGCATGCACTTATCAAATTAGGCTCAAACCCATTACACCCATTACCTCGGGATACTCAGAGTTCTCCCGGTTTTGTTAAATTTGGCCATTTGACAACTTTTGCCCTTAAGAATGATGTCACCTGCTCTACCATTAGGAAAATTACGTCATTTTGCACAAACACGGGTTACTTAGACTTCACCCGACTAGATTCAACAACATGCCAGCACAACTCCATAGGATTTAATCAAATTTAAGGCACACAATAACAAGAATTCAACAATCTAAACATTACAAGCAAGATTATCCAATTAACACAGGCACACACAAAAACAATTAAGATCAGAGAGGCCCAGCACATGACACTAATATAAAATCATTGCAAATTAGTACAAAATTGCTAAAAATAAACTCGGGGTTTGGAAAGCAAATCTTAGATGCCAAATAATCAAGATTGAAATGCTAGGCAGCAAAGTAATCCACTCTGAACACACAATCAATGACTTAAATACGATAAAAATACAAGAAATATAGATGATACTATGCGGGAGTGAGTTTGGGAAGATTGAAAGTGAGGGAAAGTGAAAGAGTTTGAAAGTTTAAAACTTTGGCCTTTAAAAACTGTTTAGTTCTCCCCCATTCGGTGACATTAGTCGTGCTCGCCGATCCACTCGGTGACACGCCGACTGGGCACTTATTTCACCGAGTTTTACTCGACCTCCAGTTAATGTGAGGGTCCAAACGGCGGACTAGATCACGATCGTTGACCTAGTCGGTGACTAGCCAAGCTGCTCTTGGGCTCATCGAGTTTTACAGACTCCAATTTAAAATTGTCTTGAGTCCAATGGAGGTCCAAGTCGGGCCTGTTGACCTCATCGGCGATATGCCAACTGGACTTTTAGCCCGCCAATCTTTGCCTCTCTAACACTTTATGCACTTCAACCTACACAATCAACACCATTATTTCTAAAACAAAAAATAACGCGATAAACACTTGGGTTGCCTCCCAAGAAGCGCCTTAGTTTACTTCATGGTATGACTTAAGTACCATTAGTGGGATTTGCCTCATTTTCATAAGGAAACCCCTCTTCTGGTTCTGGGTAGAGGTCATTCAGCACTTGGTCCATTTGGGACCCTAGTAGCTGAATGAGCATGAAATGGAGGTCGTCATCTGGTTCAACATCAAGACATTCTCTCTTATCTCCTCGAACACTATGTTGTGTTTTTCGACTATGTGTAGAATGAGTAAGAGGACCTCTTCAAGTTGCCCAACCTCTTGCTTCTTCATCTTTCGACGCTTGTGAGGGGGTATGCACCTATCCTTCTTCTTGGACACGACCTCTAATTCCATGACTTTCTTAGCCAAGACATCCAGCTGAGTCAACAATGTGGCAAATTATTGATCTTTTTGTTTCTCCTTGTTGGTATTGGCCATGTTAACAAGGAATTGGGTTGCAGTATCATAGGATTGTTGCATTAAGCAGCCCGAAGAGAGTTGGTCAGCCATGATTTTATTTTCGGGGTCAAGACCCCAGTAGAAGCATTCCCAAAGCATCTTATCTGGAATTACATGAGTTGGGCATTATTGCAGAAGGGACTTAAACTTTAGCCACAACTCATAAATGACTTCACCCTCCGATTGCTTGAAATTTAGGAAGTTATCCCTAAAATCGTCAATCTCGGAGGAGGGTGATCCATTCGGTCACTGTTGATACCAAATATGCTCGAATTATTTGCCCAAAACAGCAACACAAAGCAAAAGTAAAAATTAAGTAAGTTCAACTATGACGACCAAGAAAAAAATCCATCTTAACTAAAAATTCTCAAGTAACACCACTCCACGGCAACGGCACTATTTTTATTTCATATATCAAGACACTTCATCCAATACTAAGTGCAAACGATCGTTATTCGATAATATAATCCAACTATGTGAGTTGGGGTCGAATCCCACAGGGAGTGGACGTATTTGAGAATGAATAGAAAAGCATGAATATGTTCAAGTCAATCATAGGTATAAACATTTACGAATAAAAGCATGGTTCAAGTTTGGGGTGACACAAGTGGCAAATAACAGGGGATTTTTGTTTCAAATACCAACTAAAGAAGCAAATAACACGAAAATAACAAGTATAGAGATGGGTTCTTGGGATGTGATTGGATTATGCTCTATGGTAGACAATTGGGTGATTGCAATTAATAGTAAATAGTTGTAAATTAGTGAATAAGCTAGACTTTAGTGGGGATAAACTTTCTCTCAAACAATTTACCCTGTATCAAATTGGTGTCTCTCAAACACCAATGAGCAGCAATTAAGAACAGCCTTCGCTATAGTCCATTCACTCTCTCGAGCTGAATGTGTGGAAAAGGATTTAGGATTCACTCTCTCAAGATGAACCCATGACAACCCAATACCCACAGACCATCAAATCAGTAATCTTGGTTTTAAAACCTCTCTCTCTCGAGCAAGCCAAAAACACGAAGGTAGAGTTGCATTTGCAACTACAACCCTTTAGATTACGCCACAATTACTGAATGAAATCACTTTTAAACAACATTTACACTATCAATTAACAATACACAATAGCTAAATGAACCCATAATCACATAATCACAACCCAAGAATTGGGGTTTTAGCTAGACATCATAAAATTATAAAAAATCATTACCAAATTGTGTTTCCATCAACTGAGTAAGATTAATTTCGTCGTTACAAAGGTGTAAGTTGAAGAATTTTTAGCACCCACTTCCAATTTCTCTGAAATGGAAATCTTCGAAGCTAAGGAAATATTGTCTCCAAACTCAGTTCTAAGATCTCCACTAAAAAACTGATAATTATAATTCTATATTAAAAACTAGATTGATAACAAAGAAGTTAAAAATGTATTTATAGTCACCACAAAAATGTTTTGTGAAGGGCCATTCGGTGCAATAAGTCGGGATCACCGATCCACTCGATGATCCGTCCTTTGGTCATTTCCATCGCCTTTTCTCTTTGGCCTTCAACATCTTCAAGTTCTGTAACTTTGGGTGATAAAGTGCTACATTGCGGAACCGTTCGGTGACTCGCTGACTACTCCTTTCTATCGCCAACTTGATTTTATCCTTTAGGGCTTGGCACACTGGAACTTTAGGTGAGACCATGGTCATTTGGCGACTCGCCCAATGTGTTAGGCGATCATCATGCCTTCTTTTCTTCATTCTTTCAGCTGCCTTGTTCCTTTCTGCTCATTAGTGTCCATGCTTTATTCTTCAATCCAAATACTTGAAAATCAAGGATTTATATGAGTTATTGGCACAAAATATGCACTTGAGGACTCCAAATCTATTAAAATAAAGCCCTAAATGAGTCCAAATCGTGGACTCATCACAAATCATCTATCCATGGGAGAGGATACTTGTTCTTAATAGTCACCTTTTTGAATTGTTGATATTTAGTACACATACAAAGAGAACCATCCTTCTTTCTAATAAATAAAATTGAAGCACCCCATGGAGAGATACTCTACCGGATGAAACCCTTATCCACAAATCCTTCAATTGTTCGGTCAACTCCTTTAACTCTGACTGAGCCATTCTATAAGGAGGAATATAAATAGGTTGCGTATCTGAGGGAAGGACAATGTCAAAGTCTATATCCCACTAGGGAGGAATACCGAGTATATATCTTGGAACACTTCCAAAAACTCATTACTAATGGGGACCAACTCAAGAGTAGGGATCTCAAAATTTACATCCCTTACCCCAACTAGATGGTAAATGCAACCATTAGAAATCATCTTTCTAGCTTTAAGACAAGAGACTAACTGACCCTTAGGCATATAATTTCCCCCCTTCAACTCTAGGATAGACTCGTTTGGAAACTGAAACTTGATTACACGAGTTCTACAATTGATAGAGGCATAAAAAGAGTGCAGTCAATCCATACCATAGATAACATCAAAATCTAACATGTCAAGCTCTACCAAGTCAACAAAAGTAACTTTATGCGACGAGGAAATGGGACACTTTCTATAGACCCCCTTAGCCACAATAGAAGAACTCAAAGGAGTAGAGACAGTAAAAGGTTCTAACAACACATCCAAAAAACATCAAACCTCATAGCCACATATGGTGTCACAAAAGACA
Source organism: Solanum piurae (assembly GCA_029582685.1). Lineage (NCBI taxonomy): Eukaryota > Viridiplantae > Streptophyta > Magnoliopsida > Solanales > Solanaceae > Solanum > Solanum piurae. Next base: position 8,781 of record JAJOOO010031998.1, read on the forward strand.
ATGTAGCACTAGGATCAAGTAAAGCATAAACGTCGAGTTGGAAAATTTTCAACATATCGATAACTACATCCAGAGAAATATCTTGTTCACCACGAGTTTTAAGTGCATATAATTGGTTTTTCATGTGAGCATTGGAATTCAAACCACTAGGAGGAGCTTGCTTTCCCTCCCTTCCTTTAGCCGTAAGAATCGAGCAATCTCTTATTTTGTGACCATTTGTAGCACAACCAAAGCAACCATCCATGCCGCCTAGGCACTTATCCTCGTGCTTCCTTCCACGCTTAGCACAAGTAGATGTGGGGAATAAATATCCACTACCATTACCTCCTTGAAGCTTAGGGTTAGACACACTTTATTTGTTGAACATAGGAGGATCATTAAAGGAACCTTGACCAAAAAACCTTCATCGGAATCTAGGATGACCATGTCCATCGGACCTTGCATGTGAGAAATTACCATCACCAACTTTAGCCCTCTTTGTCTACCTATACCTTTTCTTGAGTTTCTCCTCTTCAATTTGTAGTACATACACCATGCGACGTGAGATGTCCATATCATTAATGAGCATTGCGGTTACGCACTCTTTAACAACCTTTTTGGAAACACCTAAAACAAACTTACTTATCCTAACCCTTTAATCAGAAACCGTTGTTGCAGAATATATAGACAATTGAGTGAATTTTAGAGAATATTCCCTCACACTCATACTTTCTTATCCAAGATTAATGAACTCAAGCACCTTAGCCTCACTAAACTTAAGGGGAAACAACCGATCAAGAAAAGCACACTTAAACTTCTCCCAATCAAGAGGACCCGCATCTTCAGGTCTCCCTTCTTTCATTGGTTCTACCACACATGAGCAACACCTTTCAAATCAAAAGTGGCCAACTCCGCCTTTTCTACTGGCGTCACTCCCATGATCATTAATACCATGTAGACCTTATCAATAAACTCTTGACGATCTTCCTCAACCTTAGAACCATGAAACTTCGGAGGATTCATCCTTGTGAAGTCCTCACTCTGGAAACCACAGTACTAACATCCGGTCTTATGGGAACCGCAACCACCCAATTGGGTTGGACCGTAACGGCTTGAGCCAACATTTGAAAAGCAGCCCTAAACTTCACATTTGTAACTTTGACGACCAAAGGATCTACCGTAACTTGAGGAGCTTGGGGAGGAGCTTATTGTTCTATATTCTCCCTCACATTCCTTGTATCATAAGATCTTCCGGTAACCATATCCTGAAGAACATAGGATGAGGATTAGGAGAGAGACCTTATAAAGTTAAACTCTATCGCATGACTTTAGAGTAATGAAAGAAGTGGAGTTTCCTAATCATCTTGAAGCCTCTCATTCATAAATGTGGCGTGCTTCTCACTCATGAAGAAGACTCTACTAGATGCGGCTTATGAGACATCCTAGGACCATTCTAAACCGTGTTCTCTGATTACCAAGTTTGGTACGACCGAGGGGTACCCCCTAGATGTAACTGGACGTATAGAACCCTGAAGGACTCCATACAAGCCAATTAACTATCATAACATAAGAAATAGAACAATAAGAGTAAAAAAATAGTCAAAGTCCAATTGTTTTTTATTAAAAAAATAGGAAGTCTAAAACACCTGTCTCATCATAGCCATCAAATACAATAGAATTAAATTGAGAGTAGCCCATACATCATGTCCAAAAGAGAAATACATAAAAGGGAACTAAACAAAGAAAACTCTCTCCTCGAAGCATGAGGACTCACCAAACCTCAAAAAATATCTCAAGTCAACCTCTAGCCACGAAACTGGAAAACTTTATTATCGAACCCTACATTTGGGGAAATGTAGGCAAGAATATGTGTTAGTACAAAATAATGTACCAAGTATGATAGTCATGCATAAAACATTTAAAACATGCTAAAAGGGACATTTAATTTCATGAGATACAATTGACCAAGCTAAAACATCATCTAAGAAAGTTAAAAACATATTTGATAAAAAAAATGGTCAATGCAAGCTAACATCTTTATAACATTTAAACATATATGAGATATT
>JAJOOO010031999.1:0-11646 GCA_029582685.1 Solanum piurae
AAAAAAAAACTAATCTAGATATTAATCTGTTTTCTATATTAAAATTAGCTAAACGAAGAACAGGGAGAAGAGATTTGAATTTTCTATTTTCAATTGTTTTGGATATGGTATGCTATGTCAGTGGATAATTGATAATAATGTGAAACTAAAAGGTGTCAATCATGGGATCTGAATTTAATTTTGAAATTTCTCCCCTTATTACTCTTAACAGACGGTAGTTGATGTGTCAACAATAATGTATCCGCCCAATTAGTATGTATCCGGATGGCCTTAAAAACATGGGATTTATGTAATTAGAAAAAGAGTAGGGATAGGAGGTAATTTCACTCTTACACTATGTGATTCTTAAAATTTATACTTAAAGTATTACCTAAAAAGAAAAAGATCATTCCTTTGCAAATAGGTTAAAAAAGGTAAAAAAATCATTCTTATTCTGACCGACATTTGACCAACGGTCAATAGATCTAAGAATTTGTGAACATATTTTACTATTTAAAGGTTGCACAAAGTGCAAAAACAATATCATATCACTAATCGATTTTTTTTAAAACAGTAATTGTGATGATGAAGAATGTTGCCTCAAATAATGTTTTTCTTTTGAAGACCCTTTTTTTGTTATGCTCTATTTTAATAGTAACACAAGGTAAATACACTCTATTTTTTCATGAGTCATATTTATTCCAACTTGCATGTATATAATATATTGTTAAATAACTTATTATTTTTCATTTTTTTTGTTATATGAATTAGCAGCAAGAATTGGAAGAAGAGAAATTGAATCAAATCAAGCTTATGCAAGTGGAATTGACACAATCTTTCAGCTTGATGATTCAATAGTAATTGACTATGCACCAGTTCATCCATCGCCAAGTATACATCATGATCAACCACCACCAAATAATCGTCGTTCTATATAATTTATGAGTCTTTTATGAATAATATTGGTATTTAGTAAAATTTTCCGATGTACTTCTCATAAGGTGTTTGTACACCGATTTATTAGTCTTGTTATGTCTTTGTTGTTTTGATGTTTGATTGAAACTCTAATGCATAGACGGAACTTCAAAGATTAATCTTGATTTTTGACATTCTATTTAATTTTTAATATGTTTATTTTGAAAAAAATTGATATCCAACAAAAAAGAGATGCACTTTTAAATATAAGTTTTGTTTTGATTTGCAAGAAAAATAAAAGTTATGTTGGTACTAGCATAATTTAATTATGTGGCAAACTTGACCGTAGCTTCCCAATTAGTTTTTGTCCCTCTGAGTGCCTAATCAAATAAAGCTCCTTTCTAAGTGTGCATGAAAGGTATAAAGTGGATTTTTGACACCAACTAAATTCAATCAAAATGAATCAATAATATGGTGTATATATGTCAAATGTCAAAATTTGATTAATGTCTTATTGTGTAAATTCTTATTTTTCTATTCAATGAGTATGAGTATATAATATGAGTGTCAAATGAGCGATTTGACCTCTACATGATTCACTTTTCTTCTTTTTTTACCATTTAGAGGTCATAAAATAAGAATTTAAGATTTTCTTTTTTATGTGTATTAATCCATAAATTTTTGAAAATATGATTGACTAGATTTTTTTAACCTAAAATTTTGTATGGCCGTCCATAATGACCTATAGCTAACCATATACATAGCCTCTATTAATTCAGAATTTTCTCAGTTTTTCGTATATATACACGTAAACTCATATGCATGTGAAGAACCTAACCAAGCTTAGTTATTAGACTAGTCAACCAAATGATCTCACTAGTTGCAATAGTCATACTCGTGTCTTGAGAAGAAACACCTAGATCAGGAGCTAGGATTCTTCATGTATCTAACAACCATCTCTATAACAAAATAATTTTTAGCGGTGATAAATACACACATTAATAAAAAGTATTAAAGCCTTTACCGACATTAGTTAATTGCTATTGGACCTAATGTTGCTATATACTTTAGGGACATTTACAAATAGTGTTAATTGCCTCTAAAAAATGTTTAGTGGTAATTAAACTATTAAAGTTAATTAATTGCTGCTAAAGATCATTTTTGATATAGTGCATCTCGATTTTGCCCGGATCCCACCTTTCTTCCGAAAAAAGGGAAGGAGAAGGATCTTCTTCAGTGGATCCCTCTTGTTCCTGTTTAGTCCCCTTCATTTCTGAAGCTCTTTCTATTTCTACATCTCTTAAGTCATTCTTCATAGGAATCATATCAATTGTATTCCCCACATAGACATCAAAATCCACATTGATAAGCTTTTAAATTAAGCTATAATAAGTTACAATAGGTTTTAAGCTCTATAGTATACTTTCTTTGGTTAAGCAAGATCTCTTTTTGAGCCACATAACTAAAAAAAAATGGAGAATTGGGTGGCACCACTAGTGGCAAAAAAAATAATCACCACAATAACACATTTATTTATTAATTCAATCTATTTTGATAACTCAAAATTTGTGTTGAATTAATTAATTAATTGCATATCATCAAATATAAAGCACAGCAAGCATATTAAGGTACAACATTAGATAAACTTACATAAGAAGAAACATGAACCTATCATGAAACTTACATAATCCAATTGATCAAAAGGGGACTAGCTCTTAATTCCTTATTTTTATTGATATAGATTCATAATATGAACCAAGCTATTGCTTTAGTTGTCTTATAATCGACCCAATCGACCTTGATATTGCATATACTAAAATGATGTGATCAATTATTTGATGGAAATAACTTCTTATAGGCCTCTGTTATAGCCACATTTGTAGTACTAAATCCACCATCAAGTATGAGATTGTGTCCACTCACATATTTTGCATCATCACTTGTCAAGTACAACATTGCATTTGCTACATCTTGTTCATCCAATAAAACTCCTTTCAGATTTCCTCCTTCTTCAAACCATTTGTCTGCCTTTTGTTCCTCTACTCCAAATCCATTTACCACTAATGGTGTGCTAATGTAATAAGGAGAAACGCAATTAACTCTTATTCCATATTTTCCTAATTCGACCCCAACGTTCGTTGAGAGCCCCAAAACCGCATTTTTCGAGGATGCATAGGTATGAGGGACACCAGTACCAAAGACCACGGTAGAAGCACTTGCCGTGAAAAGAATGACACCTTTCTTATTTGGAATCATCACTCTAGCAGCGTGTTTCGCGCAAAAGAATGCACCAACAACGTTTGCATCAAACACGTTCTTAATTATATCGTAATCTATATCTAGAATGCTTGAAATTGGCTTACCTAATACACCAGCGTTACTGCACATTATGTCAAGCTTACCAAATTTGGCAATTGTTGCATCAACAACATTTTTAACGTCAGATTCAATCGAGACATTACAATGGACATAGATAATTGTTTGCTCTATGCCAACTTCTTTTACTAATGAATTTCCGAGATCATTTTGAATATCTGCAATTATCACTTTTGCACCATGTTGAACAAAAAGTCTAGCTGTGGCTGCTCCTATGCCACTAGCTCCACCAGTTATAATTGCTACCTTGCCTTCTAGCCTGCAAAAATAAGTTCAAATATAAATTAGTACTATTTTCAAGAACAATAATATGAATAGGGAAAATGAAAGAAAAGAAAAGAAAATAACTTTTTGGCTATTGGGGATTGAAAAGAAGAGTTGGCCATTTTCTCAAACTAGAAAGCTTTTTGTATATTTTTCACATATTTAGATAGTCTCTATTTATAAGAAAATTATATAGTGTGTGTTTGCACTTAACCCCAATATTTCAAAATGTCAATATTTTAACATTTAATAGGACTTATTATCAATACTTTCAATATTTAGTAAAAATGTTAGAATTTTAGTTTAATATGTATCTTATTTAAGTTTTTATTATTTGTTTTATTTAAAGAATACAATTATTAAATAATAGAAAGGTGAAATTTAGGGGAGATAATTTTAAAAAAAGGAACAATTGCTTAAAAATCTCATCAGCTACAAAAATTCAAAACTAAATACAAATTCAAAAAAAAAAAAAAAACAAAGAACTCATCCCACTTGTTCATCAAATTTCTAGTATTTATTTTTAAATTTTCATTGATAATACTCAATTTCTGTTGAAATGAATTTGATTAAATCACATATTTTTATATCCAACCATGGCTTCAACGGATCAAATTTTAGAACCAAAATCGACTTTCGTGAAGAAGAAGAAAAAAAGAGAGAGAATCGGAGAAGAATGTTGCAAAGAATGAGAGAATGGAGAAGAAGGTTGCAAAAATTGTATTCATATTAATTTTTGTTTGTCAATTATTTTTCTTTTACTCAACATTTATATTTTTATTAAGAACATTGTAATTATTTTTAGTTTGTAGTCATTCCAGTTGGTATGCCAAATTGATTTGTATTTCTTAAACATAAATGTATCATATTTCTTTCACTGTCAATTTGTATTCTTTTTAGAATATTGTATCATTAATTCCTCAACAGATTGTATTATTTTTATTATGTATGCTATTCTTTTATTAGAATCTTGTATCTTTCTTTAAATGTATTCATATGTAATGATTAGATTATATTGTGATACAATGAATAATATTTTTGTAATACGAATAAAAGAAAAATATATTTGGCAGTTATGTAATACAATTTTGATCACTGAAATTTAATTTTTAGTTTTCACTATGAAAGTAAAATACCAATTTTAAATTGAATGGTAAAGTGAGCACATAAAATACAAAAGTTGTTGATATACAATTATGATGAAAACATAATAAAAAGAAATACAGACTTGTTGTCATTGAAATTGAGATTGAAATACGAAATGAGCACAATAAATACTCACATCAATTGAAATACAAAATTGACTTTGTTGGTATGTCATTATGATGAACACAAAAAAAATACAAACTTTTCTGAATACAATGTGAGAGTTAAATATAAAATGATCACAGTAAAATACGCACCACAATATGATATTCAATTTTAATTTGAATGGTAAAGTGAGCACATAAAATATAAAAGTTGTTGGTATACAATTATGATGAAAACATAATATAAAAAAAATATGTTGTCATTGAAAATTGAGAGTGAAATACAAAATGAGCACAATAAATACTCATTTCAATTGAAATACAAATGTGATTTTGTTGGTATACCATTATGGTGAATACAAAATAAAATAAAAAGTAGAACTTGTTTGTAGATAAAGTGATATTGAAATACAAAATAAGCAAATTAAAATACAAAATTGTCGTCATTTGTGTTCTAAGTAGAAAATTGTGATATTGAAAAATAGAAAATTATTTATTAAGTTGGATACCTCTAGTAATTCTCTTAGATTCTGCCATTGAAGCGTGATTTAGAGTTTATCAAATTCTAAACGTGATTTCAACTACAGACAACAATTTTAAACAAAAATAAAATCATAAAATAAATCTTAAAAAATGAATAAAGATACATACTTCAATAAAAGGGATTGTGTGAATATCTTTATAAATATATTTTTCAATTTCTGGAAAAAAAAAAGGAAGAGAGAGAGGCGGATTTTGAAATGGAGAAGAATTGGAAGATGTAAATATGTTGAAAAAGAAGAAGAAGATGAAAATATGAGAGAGAAAATATTCCCTTTATTTTAAACATATGATAGAAAATTAATTGGGAAATGTGTAATTAAGGTGAGATAAAAATAGGAAGTAAATTAGAATACACAAGCTTTTCTAAAATAATGACATTTTGACATTTTTACTAATATTTATAAAGTATGGAGGTTTTTACTAATTAAGTTAGACATTTTGACTAGTTTGCTAATTTTCCCTTAATTTTTTATCAAAAAATATATTTTAAAACCCCCATTAATTTTGTTTCTTCTAGAGATAGATAATTGAGTATGAAAACATTTGATAATTTGTGGTTGATAATTTGTTACAATTAGTATCCTTCTTAACAAGCCTGTGTTAAAGGCTTAAAAGTCAAAGTCAAAATTCAAAATATATGAACCAAACTTATTTGAATTTTAATTTCTTCAATTTGAAAACTGAAAATTCAAATCAAATTTTTTATATTTAATTTGATTGACCCGAACAACTACCCCTATCTGCATCGGTGTATGCTTATAATATATTAAATTTAACGCTTTGAGAAATATATTAGATATTATTGAATAGTATTTAATAGCAAAGGTAAAATAGACACAAAATAGTAAATTATCTATTGATTTTCTAAACTGGACAAGTATTGTTGGACATCTATTTTTAGTATAGTAGACAAGTAAAAGTGGACGGAAGGATTATGATTATATTCTATTTTTGTTCCTTTTTTTCCCTCATGAATTCTTTTTACATAATTTATATATCGAAGATATTATAAATATTTTTTATGACGAAAAGATGAAAACGAAAACTTAAAAACAAAGAACACCAAGTTTATAGTGGAAAAATCTTTCAAACCAAAGGTAACACCCACCAAATTGACAAGATCCGAATTGCTTGAATTGGATATCAGATTTGGTACTTAAGCTTTTCAAATATTAGAAAATTTGAATTCTTATACCTTATATTAAACACTGATTCATATCAAATTCATGCAAAAAAGAATACGAAATCATATAATTTGAAACTAGTAATTATCTTTTATTAAATAAACAATATACTAATTTCATCCCACTATTATGCACAATTTCAACCAATATAATGCCAAAAATAGAAATTGATTCATACCAGATTCGCGCCATAAAAACTATAAATTTTCATACAAATTTGATCTTACTATTATACCAATTTCATACAAAATTAACGTCATTTTTTGTCACGACCCGAGCCTACACCCTGGACATGACCGGCACTCGAGAACCATTGTTGGTCCCCAAGCGAACCCCCATCCTGGTTGACTTCAAGCGGAAGACTAACTCAAGCATACAAAGCTTAAAAACTTGAATAAATATTCATGAAACTTAAACAGAAAGCTTTAACTCAAAAGAAAACTCTGAATAAAATAAATTATTCAACTCGCCATAAAAGAGACAACTTAAATCTTTAAAACATTTAATAAAATAAATGAATAATACAGACTTCTCAACTATACTGACTATCTATGAAGCCTCTAACTGATAAAGATGGAAGTCGGGACAAGACCCACGCCATCCTGACTAAACTGAAAAGTATATGAAATCCTCCAAAAACAAGGAGGCTCACCATAACTAACTCGAACTCCCGGATGTATCAACGAAGCTCTTGTTGATGATCCTGAATACATGTGTCTACATCATGAGAAAATGCAGGCCAAATGGCTCAGTACGTGAAATGTACGAGCATGTAAGGGGAATTCTAAAGCATAAACATAAGCTTGAACTTTGATAAAAAGGAAACATAGGCTTGAAAGAATCTGAAAGAAACTAAATAACTTACCTGGCTCAACTCAACTCAACATAACTGAACTCATTTCAATATAAAGCAGTTTAAAACAAGTGCAATATAAAGAAAAAGGAAAACTGTTTAAAACATGATGTTAACTCATAATCATAATATCATAAAAGACATATCATGCTCCCTCTCAAAGTCTACTTATGCAATGCATGAATGAAGTCCCATACCCCCATTCATACTAAGCAAAACTCCTTGAGGAACCATGCAAATACTGTTGTGGGAGTTTCTCTAACCGACAACCATCACTTAAGAACTATAGTGATGATACAACGCTTTACCTCACGCTGCCGAGGCCCATCCTATACCTTGCCGTGATATAGGAAGCTAACTCACTAAGTGGATCCACTAGCTTAACTTAAGTGATCATCTAAAAAGTATGATCCTTTAATACCCATGACGGTTACTTGATTTATGGAGAGTTGAGTTAATATGAACTCGCATCCTCATATCGGTGCTCAATACTACTCCCAAAATAAATATACTTAGCTCATAGGTTTTAAAAATAATTTCTTTCTTTGATTTGAGATAATTACTCAAAACTTAGCTTAAAAGCTCTCTTGGAATCGATGTTCCCTTTTCTTGCTCAAATGTGAAAACAATTGTAAACTTCTTTGGGAATACTTAGTTCCCTAATAGCTTTTGAGAAGTGAACTCAACTCTTTACTCTTTGCTTAACTTGAATGTTTCAGTCTTAAAACGATGTTAAAAATATTTGTGAAAGACTTTTGAAAAACTTTAAGAACTTATTTTGACTTAACTCTTGACTTTGATCTTAACTGCTCTTGACTTGACTCTTAACTGATCCTTGAATTGAATTATGGATGTAAGGATTAAGATTTGTGTTTGGAAAGATCTCATGTTGTTTAGGAATGATTCTAAATAGCTAAACATGAGAAAAGACTGAAAATCATTATTTGAGAGTGGGTCCGCGACGCGGAGAGGCTTTTAAAATTTGATTTTGAAAATGACTTTTGAGGCAGAACACTCCGTGTTAGCTCCGCGACGCGAAGTAGAAATTTCAAAATTTGCGAAGTGACAGTGCGACGCGGAGGGGGTTCCAAATTTCGACTGATGAAATTTCTTCTTCGTTTCCTAACCCCAATTCGCCTAAATTTGATTCTTTTTCTCAATCTCTCTTTGAATTTAGATACCCAACACATGAACACAAGAACCTAATCATATACAACTTTAAAATTGACATGATTTTATCAAGAACTCAACAATTTCATCTAAACTCAAGAACATAAGTCAATTTCAAGAAGACAATTCAAGAACATCATACTTTCAACTTTCTAGAACGAACTTAACGCTGAAATTTATATGATTGGCATGTGGGTGAACAAACCCAACACTATGGAAGCTTACATACCTGAAAGAATCATCTTCTTGAAAAACTTGAAGGAAAATCTGGAAAGAAGAACCCTAGCCTTCACTTTTCTTGAATTTCTTGAGCATAGAATCGTTGGAGTGAATGAGAGGGTTGTGATTTAAGAAAACTAATTTTCTACACGTTTAGGGCAATTTAGATGACCTCCTAAGAAATTTTAGGACTAAAATACCCTTAAAGAAATAAATAAAATGAGCTGGGAGTCGGAATTATTTTTCACCAGGCAGTGAGGTCCGTATTGGCTCTGCGTCGCGGAGCCATCGCGGAGCTGCTGCCAGGTTTGCGCGTCGTTAGTAAATCAGTCATAACTTTTTACTCAGAGCTCGGAATTGAGCAAACTCGGTGGCGTTGGAAAAAGGACTCAAGGGCTTTAATATTCCATCTTGTAGCTCACCTAACTAATCTTGTACTAAGAGTTATGATCGTTTGAAATTGATCCAAATCTTAAGAAAAACTTAGGAATGACTTGAATGAACTCTCTTATTCTTGGAAATCAATGTGCTACATATAGTGACCTTAACACTTAAGAAATTTTAATTCCTCGATAAAATCCTACTCACAACGAAGGATGGTTCAAGTCTTAGCTCAAAATTTTCTGGGGTGTTACAATTTTTATACCAGAATCATATAAAAAATTAGTAATACTTCTAACAATTAATTGTCATTTATTAGATAAACTATATATAAAATTCATTCCAATATAATGTCAAAATCGTACAAATATGGTATAACCAGTATACCAATTTCAAAAATAAATTATGTAATTTTTTTTAACCAGAAACATACAAAAAAAAATGAATGTTCATATCAAAATCTATACCAATTTCAAACAAGTTTTATGTAATGTTCATACGCCCTAATTAAAACTATTATACACAAATAAAATTTGAATAATTTTTTAAGTAACCAGTATACACAATTCATTCAAATATAAGATAAAATTGTACAAAAAAGTGGTATGACCAGTATACCAATTAGAAATAAATTTTATGTAATTTATTTTTTTACTAGAAATCATAAATTTTAAAAAAAATCATACCAAAATCTTTTGCATTTTCAAACAAATATTATGTAATCTAAAAAAAAAAGAGTGTTCATACCAAAAACGTCACAATTAAATTCAATTATACACAACCAAAATCTTAAAACTTCCTTTCCAGTATTATTGTTCTTAATTTTTTCTTTTTTACGTTTGAGTTGTATAACAATACAAATAAAAATCACAAAGAACACCAACCTGAAAGATCCCATCTATCGCCATGTTTAATAATATTGATAAGAAGTCGTCCATTACAACACAACTGAAGATTATTGGATAAAAATCAACTGAAACTAGTTGTGACTGATGACAAATTACAGAAAAAATTGAGAGGAGAGACAAACGTTTGAAAAATAAAAATCTGTTTTTTTAGTGGAATTTAACTGATTTGAGTAAAAAAAGGAAAACAAATATTCCTTTTTTTATGAATCTCCTAATTTTATGTCACACAAAATTAATTACTACTAACATATCCGTTTTTTACCTTATATTTTTTCCAAAAAAAATAATTCTCACTAGTTTTTTTAAACTGATTTGAGTTAAAAAAGGAAAACAATTATTTCTCTTTTGTTTCGAATCTCCTAATTTTATGACAAATATTAATTATCATTAATGAATTCAAATTTATTACTATAACTATATCCGTTTTTTATCTTTTATTTTTTTAAAAAAAAATTCTATTTCAGCTATTATTTTAAAGCATTTTTTATTTTAATAAAATGTTAGAACCTGCAATTTTTATTGTTACAACTTGAAAGAATTATTATACTGTCATAACTTGAAATTATTAGTCATTTATAAAATTTTCACTTGTTATACATCAACTCCATTAATTTTTGTTTCTCCTAGAGACTAGGCAGTGATGGTCTGTGTAAGCATGGGCCCAACAAAGACTTTTGCGAGTTAAATTGCGCGCACACGTATCTATGGGCAAAATGTGTGTGGGCACAAACATATATGAAAGATTTTTGTTAGCTAAATGCACACACAAACTTAATATATTTATACACACACATAGGTATTATATATGTGTGGCTACATTATTTACATTGGATGTTTACATCCTATACTATTTATGTACTGCTACATTTTGGTTGCTCTCCAGTGTTAGCGCCTGGAAAAAATGTACCTGCAGAATAAGAGGAAAAATGAATTTAGATTAATTTTACTTCTAAATAGCTTGTCCATAACGTAAATTCCAGTGAAACATAACACATGGCCATCACTTACCTAGAAGGAAGAACTACTTGGGGAACGAAAGGAGAATGTGATGTCTCCCCCTCTGCAGCAAGTAGAGCTGTCAAAATGGGCATGTTCAATTAAGTCGGTCCAACCCAACTCAACTCTTGAATTAAGTAGGATCGGACCTAATTTTTTTTGGGCCATTTAGGAATTAGACTTTTTTGGCCCAGCCTCATTTGACTCGCTAGCCTCGTAGGCCCAATCAACGAGACTTGAAGGTCAGTCCATGGGCTATGAATGTTAAAAATATTTTAGTAGTATTTTTATTGGAAAAATTACTTGGATGAGTGTCTTTTAATAAATAATTACTGATTTTAGCGATACTTTTTATTTATTACCATTTATAGCAATACTATGTTAAATCTGCAATATGTATTAAAAGTGAATTAAGTATGCAATATATATGTATTATAATTATTTTTAAAAATATATTATGCTTATTTGGTAAGAAGTTGACACATTGTATTATAAATGTATTAAAATGTGTGATAAATGTATTATCCATCAATAAAACTTGTATTATATGTGAATAATAAATTGTTCTTTGTAATATGAATTAAAAGTGTATTATACATGTATTAAAA
>JAJOOO010032000.1:0-14034 GCA_029582685.1 Solanum piurae
ATATTAAAAGTGGGTTAAAGTGTATTTATAATAACTTGAGGGTTTAAATTAAAGTATTAAAAGTAGGGGTGGTAGGGGGTGTTGGGGAAGGGAAAAAAAGGGGAATAAATCCGTTGGGGGGCCCACTAGCCGTTGCCCCAACGGATAGTCGGATTAATTAAAAAAAAAAAAAAAAAATTCAAGGGGATCCCGCGAACCGGCCGGTTCAGGCGGGCCGGGTCGACCGGGCCCAAAAGGGTTAACCGGCCCCTGACCGGTCCCTTAATCCCGAACCCCCCCAAACCCACGAATTTTACGGGACCGGGTCCGGCGAGCCGGTTCTTGAACCGGTCGCGGGCCGGGGAGGGCCGACCGGGTCCCCCTGCCAGCCCTAGACAGCACTCACGTATGTAGAAGAAAAACAAAGTTCAGATTTACCTATGACATGATATTAGGCTAATATTTGTAGAAATCTGGAACTATGAATCATAAAGAGAAACAACCAAGACCTACATAGAAGACAAAACATACAATAAACAATTTGAATTGTACAACTGGTATACGCAACATTGAAACCCAAATGAATATTAGACCATTCCGAGAAGAACAAGACAAAAATTTAGCTATCTTTTATAACAAGATGAAGCAACATTGAAACCAAGAAACTAATCCAAAAGTATTACACAATTTCACATACAACAACTCATCATTCTCGATTCAAAATAAGCGAAGGAAAGGAGAAAGAGTAAAGAAAAATGTACCTCTTTCGAAGCATTAAACCAGGAAGAGCGAGTTGGAGTAAACTATATCACCACCACATGAGAGCTTCAAGAATTCCGACGAATCCCAGCAACATCGAACAAGAAGAAAGAATGAAAATCTATTTTAAGTGCATTCGTTGTATTTTTTGTAACTAAGGGAGACTATGCTTTGAATATCAATCATTTTCTAAACTTTTCCTTCATTTTTTGCCAACCTAACACAGAAGAAGCTAAGAGCTTAAATAGAGGGGAATTGGGGTCGGACTTTTTTTGGGGGAAAAGGGGATGAAAATTTGATAAGAATTAGGGTAAATTGAATTTTGAATTCAAACTTTTTTCTCTTTTGGATCAGGAAAAGTTGATCCTTCATCAATTTTCAACAGCTTCCAAAGGATTTTAAGGTATTTGGAGGCTAAGGCAAAGTAAATGACTAAAGCTTCTAGTTAGTTCTCGGGGAAAGCTGAAAAAGGGGTGAGGCAGAGCTCTAAGGTGTATTTCTCTGTTCTTGTCATTTTGGGAAGAATAAGGTGACATTGGCATACTGGTCACGTACACACCGTGAAACCGCTGTGAATTCACCATTTGTGAATGTCGGGTTGAACAAATAATGTTGTTTATTGTTGACGTCATTGCTTTCCGTGTTCACGTCGTTGTGGTGCTCCCTGGGAGTGTCGTTGTTGCTGATGAACGTTAGAAGTCTGTGAATTCTCGATGTCGTTGGAAAGGGATTAACATTAGAGAAAGAAAAGGGGGTTGGGTCGGGTTATTTGTTGCTGATGGGCCTTTTGTTATTAAGAAAATTGGGTTGCTAATTTGAGAGACTAAAGGACCCAAATAGTCTTGAAATTGAGTTAAAGATGGGTATGGAAGTGGCTAAAATTGTATAAAGAAGGGAAACTTACATTAATATACTATAATAAAAAAATATTTACCATTTATAGCAATAACATTTTTTTTCACTTGATCACTTTTAATACAAGTATAATACAATTTTAATACATATTACAAAGAACAATTTATTATTCACGCATAATACAAGTTTTATTGATGAATAATACATTTATCACACATTTTAATACACTTATAATACAATGTGTCAACTTCTTACCAAACAACCACAATATATTTTTAAAAACAATTATAATACATATATATATTGCATACTTAATTCACTTTTAATACATATTGCAGATTTAACATACTATTGTTATATATTGCTATAAATGGTAATAAATAAAAAGTATCGCTAAAATCAGTAATTATTTATTAAAATACATCCATCCAAGTAATTTTTCCTATAAAGAACTAGCCAAGTGAATTAATACTCTAGCCAAAATAAACCTCAAAACATAGCCAAATTGAATTGATTAGTAAATTCGGCCAAAATTTAAATAAGATGGACTTATATAAATTAATAAAGGAGCTTCTTAATTCTAACGAAATGAAATAATTGATTTAGTGACAAACTAATTAACTCAAAATTATAATCATAATTTAAACTAAACAAAATTAATAAAGGATTAATCTAAAAATGTAAATACTTTTGAGATGATTTTCAAATATTTATAAAATATATTAATCACATAAAAACATATTTATTATTTAAAATTATAAAAGATATTAAAATTACTTCAAACTTGATTTTTTTTTTGAACTTTATAAAAATTAATTATCTCAAATAATTTAAAATTTAAGAAGTTCGATGATTAATATGTATCACGGAGGGTAAAAATAGGGTGTCATTACCAGGCCTACCCCTAGAGCGTGATACTGACTTTCCTATCAAGCTTGAGTCGGGTACTCGGCCTATTCCCATTCCGCCATATCGAATGGCTCCTGCAGAGCTTAAGGAGCTTAGTGTTCAGCTTCAGGACCTCTTCGGTAAGGGGTTCATCAAGCCTAGTGTGTCACCTTGGAGTGCTCATGTTCTGTTTGTGAATAAGAATGATGGAACAATGCACATGCGTATTGACTATAGGTAGTTGAATAAGGTGACAGTGAAGAACGCTACCCCATGCCTAGGACAGATGATCTATTTGACTAGCTTCAGGGTGTTGCACTGTTTTCAAAGATTGATTTGAGGTCTGGTTACCATCAGTTGAGGATTAGGGCGGTGGACATCCCTAAGACCGCATTTAGGACTCGATATGGCCACTTTGAGTTCCTAGTGATGTCTTTTGGGTTGACTAATGCCCATGCCACCTTCATGGACTTGATGACACAGGTGTTTAGGTTGTATATTTATTTGTTCATCATTGTGTTCATAAATTATATTCTAGTATACTCGCGTAGTAGGAGTGATCATGAGAAACATTTGAGGATTGTGCTCCAGACTTTGAGAGATCAGCGACTTTATGCCAAGTTCTCAAAGTCTGAGTTTGGCTTGAGACTGTAGTGTTCTTGGGGTACGTGGTGTCCAAGGATGGAATCATTGTATATCCGGCGAAGATTAAGGCTATTCGTGGTTTGGCTAGGCCCAATTCGGTGACTGAGGTTTAGAGCTTTGTTGGTTTGGCAGGCTACTACATGCTGTTTGTAGAGGGCTTCTCCAGTATTGCAGCACCTTTGACCCGATTGACCCACCTTGATGTTCCTTTTGAGTGGTCTGAGAAGTGTGAGTTGAGCTTTCGAAAGCTCAAGGAGTTGTTGGCTACTTCTCCTATATTGACCCTTCCAGTTGAGGGCGAGGGCTTCACGGTCTACATGAGCGCAACTACCCCATTCATGAATTGGAGTTGGTGGCGGTAGTTTTTGCGCTTAATATTTGGAGCCACTAGCTATATGGAGTTCGTTGTGAGATCTACACTGATCAGAGGAGCCTTCAGTATATCATGAGACATAGGGATCTTAATTCGAGGCAGCATCACTGGATTGAGCTTCTGAAGGACTATGACCTCTAGATTCTCTACCATCTAAGAAAGGTGAATGAAGTAGCAAATGTCTTGAGTCGGAAGACAGTGAGTATGTGAATTCTAGCCTTCCTATCTGTTACGACCCGATTTGAAAAACTAAGGTTTCGAAACCATTTTCACAACTTTTGCAATTTTGTTTAAGTTTTGGAAAAATTTATAATTTGGAAGTCGCCACTTAATTTTTGGAAAAAATTAAGAAAACCATTTAAAAAGAATTTTTTTGAAAGAAAAATATTTTATATAAACCAGAGTCGGGTAAGGGTTCAAATAATTCTCTAAGGAGGGTTTAGGCATCTTAGAAAATCCGCTAACACACGGTTGACTGGCGGATTGAAAAGTTTGGCTAATTTTATATAAAAAAAGTGTTACTTATAAAAATCTTGTTTGAAACTTAAATAAAATACTTTTAAACTTATGAAATCTCAAAAATAAACCTAACTTGAAACTTTATCCATAGTCAAGTTTTGAATCATCCGATTAATTCAAACTCGTAAACATGGAGTAAAGAACCTCGTTTAACAACTATGAAAGGATAAAAGAAATCCTCAAGTCATTCATACAAAGTCCTAAGTTAAATAGAAAGACAACTAATTTATTTTAAGAAACTTGACAATTTTATCCTATTCAAAAAAATTGAACTAAATAGTTAGTTCAAACTCATAAACATAAACTCAAAGCCAATTACTAACTATGAAAGAATATGGATAATTCTCAAGTTAGTTTAAGAGCTTAAGTTGCCTAACTTGAAAGAGTTTTGAAAATTTAAATACTTAAAGTAAACAACTAACGAAATAGAAGAGTTATTTAAATTTTTTTCCAAGGATTCATCTAAGTTAGATAAAATAAATGTTAGAAGTTAAAAGCAAATATCACAAAATCACAATATAAGGAAGATAAAAGTGCGAAGAGAACTTGGACATATTTATGTCCACTTGCTACTTCTTAATTGTTTTTGCTGGCGCAATTTTTTGAACTTTTTTAAGTCTGAAAAATGCAGGTTTCAGCCCTTTGAAACTCCTGTGACTTGATACTGAGTTGCTGCCATCGATAATAATTGGATCAATAGGTCAAAAATCCCTAAAATATCAGCACTTTGGGGCTGTTACGATCTGCTCATGTACTTGGGTTTTAAAACTCAACTTTTGCTCCTCGTTTCTCGGGCTTTTCAAGGCTGCTGTTGCTGCTGGTTTACTTCAGTTTTAACCCAATAATACTAGCTTCCTTTTCACGGCTCGAAGGAGGTCGACTCAAAGAAAAGGAAAATGCAAGAGAGGGAGTCCGTTGGACTCATTCGGAGAGAGTTCATGCGTAAGAAAGAAAAGAAAAGAGTAAAATAAGAACCTAAGCAAGAATAATATCAAGTCAAATTAACGACCTAATTATCATTATGTAAAGAATCCAAATAACAGTGAATAATATTTTTTAAGTAATAAAACTATGACTACTTAAAGCTAGTAAAGAAACTCAACAATAATGACCCTAATTACATGGTACTACTAAGAATTTGAGCGAATGACAAAATGCAATGGAAACAATTATGAGTGTCATATTCTAACTAAAACATTTAAAGAAGAGGCAGCAAGGCATTGAACAAAGAGTTTTGCACATTTATTAAGTCACTTTCTAGGACCTAACTCGTCATAATTTAAACAAAACAAAGGGACGGTCTGAAAGCTAAATCGAAAGGTAAGTATGACGGTCCAAGCATGCTCTTACAAGCTCTATTTACAGCTAACTAACACTTCATTATAAGAACAAGAAACTGGACCGAACTATGTTTAAGCAAGCAGGATGAATAGACACGACATCTTATGAAACAAATGTTGAAAGAAAGCCCGTACATGATTTAAAATATCCAAGTATGCTTCTCAAACAACCTTGTAATGGAACTTCATTTTAATTTCTAAGGACTGAACTCATGTAACAGAAGAGTAAAATAGAGATAAGCCCTAATGATACCAGTCCCACTCCAATTTAAACACAACCACGAAGATCTAATCATCTCAAACCAAATTCTGAATCGTAATATAAATGGAAGCCACAGAGCACAAATTTCACAAATAAGGAGACCACATAATACCATCAGAGGAATAAAACGATACAGGAAGGGAAAGATGCAAGACCATGAAATGAAGTGAAATAATTATCTTTCTAAGTTAGCTCTAAGATGAAAGTGATAGGGTTTTTGCAATATGGAACTTGAACATTAATCATCCCCAACTTGAATGACTTCGCAAGGACAAAACTTGATCCTAAACTAGAGATACAGACAATTAAACAAAGAGGGTATTCTAATTCACCAATAAAGTTGAAAAAAACTTGTAAGTTCTATGAATATAATTAAGTGCAATCATTCAAATATACAAACATGGCTCAAACTACAGATCAGGGAAGATAAAAATAAAGCAGTGATCGAAAAATGGACTTTTTCACCAAATGAAAGAATTTATACCATTAATCATATTCAAACTCTAAAATGTGGGAATCAAACCAGCAAATCGAGTTTTATACTACTGTATAACTATAGTCTGCCAAGGCATATACTCAAACGAGGCAAAACTATAAATTCTTATATCATCCAGAATCCAAACAAAGGCAGACGAAACACTGCATAATGCAAGATCTAAGCAGGTAAAATTAAATTAAACTAAAAAAAAGGAAAATATAAGCAATTACCTTTTGCCGAGCAGCCAACCGAGACAACGAGTTTGACGAAGACGGTTCCACCGCTTAAACTCGAACAACCACAAAACTTTAAACTATTGAACTGAGAATTCCCAAACCTTTTAGGGGTACTCTCAGGTTTCTAGAATCGTCCCTTTGAACAGTGAATATGAGGCTATTTATAGGGGTTGAGAAATATGAAAATCACAGCCTAGAATCAATGTGGGACTGTGAGTAATTTGAAAATTCCAGAGGATAAGGCGTGAGCTGGAAATAGTACCAGTTTGAACGAAAAATTGATTTGGGACGCTCGATTTGAAGTGCAAGGACAGATGAAGCACAAGATTGCTCCACCTATCCCATTCTTGAACTTTCCCGTACGGAGATGAGACACGCCTCAATGCTGATTCGGGTCGCGTTTTGGGCTGTTGGGCTTCGCGATTCTGGGTTTCTGCTCGTTGGATTTCGGCATACTCACTCTTTGCTGGGTTTTTCACGTCGTGAAGAAGAAGAACAGTACATGGTCGGGTCGTTTCTGGTATTTGGAATGGGCTGGACTGTTATTAATGTAAAGAAGGAATGAACTTTTGGGCTTAATTGAAAATGGCTGTTAGGAATAGAATTGGGTCTGGGAA
This sequence comes from Solanum piurae, assembly GCA_029582685.1. Classification (NCBI taxonomy): domain Eukaryota; kingdom Viridiplantae; phylum Streptophyta; class Magnoliopsida; order Solanales; family Solanaceae; genus Solanum; species Solanum piurae. Next base: position 6,952 of record JAJOOO010032000.1, read on the forward strand.
TATAGGAAGAAATAAGCTAAAATTGGTCTTAGAAAGGAAGCCTAGAATGTGGTCAATTTGACTTAAGAAAATAACCACATGAATTGCAAATTTCGATCAAATTGAGGTGATTGGTTGATTTCGGCCAAAATTGAAATAAGACGAATTAGTATCGATTAATTACTGAGCTTCTTAATCCTAACGAAATAAAATAATTAACTTAATTATAAACTAAATAATTTAAAATATAAAGTATTATATAACTAAACTAATTAACCAAATATCTAATTAAAACAAAATCTTTTTGAGACGATTTTTGAATATTCATAAACTATACTAATTATATACAAGGCTATATAAAACATATATATTACTTTAAAAATTATAAATAAAATGATAAAAATTAAATAAAAGGAACTTAAAAAATATTTTGAACTTTATAAAAACTAATTATATCAAATCGTTTGGAATTTAAGAAACTCGGTGATTAATCCTATTGTGGAGGTCCAAAATTGGGTGTCAACACTATCTATGGTGGAGCGACCTTTAGCATAGGACATTCAGTCCTTAGATAATCATATGGTTCGGTTGGATATTTTAGATTCTAGGTGTGTTCTAGCCTATATGGGAGTTGAGTCATCTCTTCGTGATCAGATCTGTAGCCATCAGTTTGAGGATAAGGCCTTGGTTGCACTTCGAAATCATGTGTTAGCAGGTGATGTTGACTAGGTTACCTTGAATTAAGATAGGGTTTTGCAGTTTTCAGGTTGTATTTGTGTTCCGAGAGTTGGGGGTTTGATTCAATTGATGCTTCGGGAGGCCCATGATTCTAGATATTCTATCCATTCGGACACCGCAAAGATGTACCATGACTTGATGCAACATTACTGATGGGGCAGTATGAGGAGAGATATTGCAAACTATGTATCTTGTTGCTTTAGTTTTCAGTAGGTCAAGGCCGAGCATTTGAGATCCGGTGGTGAGTTTAAAAAATTACCCATTCTGGAGTAGAAGTAGGATCGCATCACCATGGACTTTGTGGTAGGTTTGCCTTGGACTTCTAGATATGTTGATAGCATTTGGGTCATCGTTCATCGACTGACCAAGTCAGCACACTTTCTCCCTGTTCAGTCTTCATTCAGCGCAGAGAGGTTAGCCCATTTCTACATTCATGAAGTGGTTCGTCTTCATGGTGTGTCGGTTTCTATTACATTAGATAGGGGTACTCAGTTCACTTCTAGCTTCTGGAAGACTTTTCAAGACGAGTTGGGTTCTCGTGTTGAGCTTAACACAACCTTCTACCCACAGACTGATGGTCAAAGTGTGGAAGCTTCTTTTTTATGGTGGCTTTGTTGTTGAGTGATGAAAAGTTATCGAGTGTGCATCGTTCGAGGTAAAATTGCGATTATCCAGACTGTTGTAGCTCTTTTCGAGTTCTTGATTTTGGCTATATTGATTTGGTGATATCTTGCTCGTTTTAGCTCGATTTTGGGTGATTCAAAGTCCCACGTGTTAGGAATTATTGAGGCTATGTCGTGGAGTGTTCAATGAGTGGGGAATTCTTCGATTATGGTCAATTTTGAGCTTTACATGTTGCATGTTTTTTCAATTGATTAAAGTGTGATTTATTTGCATGTTGATATTTTTGCTGCGTTTTGAGTCCCGAATTTTGTTCCATTTTGGAACACATGTTTAGGGTACTATTTTGGGTATTTTGGGTATTTTGGCAGAGTCAAATTCGGAATGTCCGGTGTGGGTCCCATGATTCTCATTTCAACTCCAAAATTGACACATCTCCATTTATTGTGATTTTAATGTCTAAACCACCTTACTAATGTTGTGATCCTATATTTGATAGCATGGCAGCGTTCAAAGACCATTCGGAAAAGGAAAAGCTTTAGCAAAGTGATTTGGAGCGTGCACAGTCGGCCTAAAGGTAGGTTACGACTTCCTTTCTATCTAGATTGAGCCTAAATGTGTGAACTCATGTTGATTAGTGTGAAATGGGGGTGATGACCTAGTATTCTTACCTCTCTTCTTAGATACCATGTTTTAGGTTTGATCGACATTATTTCAGGCATAATGCCTTGCTAGTTGGATGGTTTGAGTTTGTGCATGCTATGTAAATTACTTGAATTTACTTGATTTCTTATGCATGTCCAGCCTTAGCCTAGGATAGACCAGTGTTGCCTTAGACTCTCAAACTTTGTTTCTTTGATTTGTTCCGACGCTGTTTCAGACAAACTAGATCCTTGTAGACTAGAATAACAGACTTGAGTCTGATAGTATGAGCCTTAGTTTAGGCGAATTCATGGCTTATTAGATCTTATATCCTCTCTCTCTCCTTATTTTTGTGGTTCTGAGGTGCTACCGGATGTTTATGTTATCGCAACGATTGGAGATTGAGTTGTACTAGGCTGGTATCCTTCTGTTGGTACATTTTGGTGCGGTGTCCCACAGTGACCTGACTTGACATGGGATTCTTCTTGGAATTGACACACCCTTGGCACTCTTGCTAGTTAGGTTATAAGTTGGTTGGTTGCAGTGATTATTTATGGTTTGAGACCGTTATTTCCAATTTGAGGCTAAAGTTTTACTGTTCGAGGTTATTTCTTCTAGCTTGAGACTTATGCCTTGGGTTCGAGGTCCAGATTCTATCACCTTGGGTTCGAGTCCCAGATTCTATCATTTTGGATTCAAGGCCCAACTTCTACCACTTTGGGTTCGAGACCCAGATCCTTTCACTGTGGATTCGAGGCACGGTAATTCTTTTGGACTAGGGTTTGAGTATCTTATTCTTGTAATCTTAGCTATTCGGTGCACCTGTCAGGCTTATAGGGGTTCGTTCGGGTTATATTTTAACTTGCACACGAGTGTACCTTCTAGGCTTATGGGGGTCAGTTAGATGTAGTTTAACTATACTTAGATTTACTTACGGTACGCTCGTCTGCTTATTTTCTTATCCATTTTGACCTCTATTTTTGTCTAGATTCTATCTTTTCAGATTGCTTTTACCTTTCTTGCTCGATCAGCCTGTGATGCCTACTGAGTACTTTATTTTGGTATTGATGCTACACTCTGCATCTTTTCATGATGCAGGTCCTAGTACTAGCTACCAACGATGATCGTCTGTGCCGTCTTTTGCAGCTTGTAGATACCGGAGACGAGGGTGAGCACTCGGCTTTCTGGATCAGCATGTCTCTTTCTGTACTTATGTTAGCTTATCTTTTGCCTTTGAGACAACTTGTTGTGGTCCACCTTTGGGACTTGTATTTATCTCGTTAGACAGGTCTGTACTCGTGACTTTCAGGTTCTGGGAGGGTTCCTTTGTATATAGTTTTTGCTTTGCTTCCCGTTTTTGCCTTTGCTTATTGTTAGCATTTTTTCTATTTAGTTCTACCCTTGTACTCACTACTTCTTGTCATGGGTATGGGTCGGCTTACCTACTGGTGGATTTTAGTAGGTGCCATCATGATTCGGAAAGTCGGGCGTGAATATTTGGTGCTCGATACTACTACCAAAACAAAGCATATGAAGTTTGCTAGATCGCCCTTTACAAAGAAATGGACTATTTCTTTACTTTACTTTCACTTTTCTTTACTGAAGTACTATTCAGAAGAAAATCAATTATACTCTTTCTCTTTTTCACTGACAAATAGTACATATGAAATCAATTCATTCTTTTTTAAAAAAAAAAAATCTTTTCAAAACATACATTTAAATGTATATTTATATATGGACTTACCTATCAAGTACGAAACTGATGTTTAAGAAATCTCATATAATAATCTCTATAAACATAACTTTTACAAACAAGTAGGGTTCATGTGATATGAAACATGAACAACAATTTAGAATTCAATATGCATAATAGAAATCAAAATCTCAATGATTAAGGAATTGGAATTCAGAATAAGAAACACAACAAAATTTGAATTTCAAAACACTACGGATAAAACTCTGAACATAACCTTTTAATGGATGAATTTAGATGTAGGGCGTGAGGACGAACTTAGTCCATCACTATGACTAGACTTACATACCTGGAAGAACAAAATTCTTGAAGAAACATGAAGGAAATTCTTGGAAAATGAATTTGAGCCTTAGTGTTTCTACCCTTGTACCAATCTTTAACTTTGCCTCTACTATAGATCTTAGCCACGGGGATGAGAGTCGGAACCGCCGGACCTTATATTTGAATAAGAAATGTAGGCAAGAGTATGCGTTAGTACAAGAATTTACTAAATATGATAGCTTGCATAAACATAACATAAACATATGCATTAGACAACAAGAGTCATAAAGCATAATCAATGCACATAATAGATCATCATAACATGTGAGGAGTACTTCTTGGAGTAACCTCAATTCATCCTTAGTCAAAACTTGGGTAGCTGTCTCTAGTCTTACACATTATGGAAGCAACTCACGCAACAATCCAAGCTAATCATTCATCATACCATTTTACATATTATTCTTGCTTACTTTTAAAGACATGGGGAATCGCCTCTTTGCCTAACTATAAAGGCTCATGGGTATTCACCTCTTGCCTTACTATAAAGGATCATGAGTACTCGCCTCTCATCCTTCTTACTTTGAGATCATGGGTAGTCGCCCCTTGTACAACTTGCATAATAGGAATGTGGGTAGTCGCCTCTTGTTCAACTTCACTGAATAAGGGTAATCGCCTCTTATTCTATTCTAAGGAATATGGGTAGTCGCCTCATATCCTTCATCATATGACATGGGTATTCGCCTCTTGTCTTTCTATCCCATGACATGGGTACTCGCCTCATGTCTTGTAACTTAAGAATTTGGGTAATCGCCTCATATCCTTCTCATGTAGAGGTCATGGGTAATCACCTCTAGCCTCATTCATTTTATAGTCTTTTATCTTAGCTTCATTTTAGGTGAGCAATCCTTTCAACCTAAAATCATTCAATGTGAGAAAACCTTTCACATTTATACATAGAAATCATGTGGGAAAATCCATTCAACAATAATCATATCTAAAATCAACAATTATCACATAAGCTTCACTCTCAAAGTCATTCTAATCCTAAATAATCATATATGTTTCAATCTCAAAACAATTCATAATGTACCTTATCAATCCTATAAGAATACATCTAAATCCATAAATTCTCCTTTCATAGCATAAAACTCATTTACATCAATTTCTATTTAGAAATATGGGTTATGCACGGGTACATGGAAATTCATCATAAAATCATCGAATCCACTCAATTCATGCATAATTAATCATGATTCACTCAATTGAATCAATAATCATAAAGACCCACACCTTAGAACAAAATCCTAACTCAAATTGGGGAATTCTACTTTTAAATTGGGAGAACTTAGGGGCTCCATGGATGCAAGAATTCCATGGATTAAAAACATAATATCATGGTCTATATGCAATTCATACTCATAAGAACATAAACATGTAGAAATCAATCAATTTAACTCATTTTCTCTGAACTTAAGATTTTCATGACCATGCATAATAAGGAAATCATGGGAATATCTAAAACACACATGACACCAAAAGAGTAAACCATGAGGAACTTAATACCTCAAGCTAGAGTAGGAGTAGAAGGAAAAAGATGAGGATATCAAGACATCATATCGGCCTCGGCCTCCCAAGTAGCACCCCCAACTAAATGATTCCTCCACAACACTTTCATGGAAGCAACTTTCTTATTTCTCAACTTCTTGACTTGCCGGTCTAAAATCTCAATCGGAACTCCTTCATAGGAAATATTCTCCTCAACTCCCAAGCATTCTACATGAACTATGGATGTTGGATCTCCAACACATTTCTTTAACATAGAGACATGAAGAACCGGATGCACTGATGCCAACTCATTAGGAAAATCTAGTTCATAAGCAACCTTACCAACGCGTCTCAAAATCTAATATGGGCCTTCAAAATGCGGACTAAGCTTGCCTTTCTTACCAAATCTCATTACACCCTTCATGGGTGAGATTTTCAAGTAAACCTAATCATGAACATCAAACTCAAGATCTCTTCTTCTAACATCGGCATATGACTTTTGTCGACTTTGGGTTGTTTTCAACCTTTCTCTAATAAGTCAAACTTTCTATATAGCCTCGTGTACCAAATCAGGACTTATTAGGGCAACTTCACCCACCTCAAACCAGCCTATAGGATATTTACACCTCCTACCATACAATGCCTCAAATGGATCCATACAAATACATGAGTGATAGCTATTGTTATAGGAAAATTCAATCAAAGGCAAATGATCATCCCAATTTCCCTTGAAATCAATCACACAAGCTCTTAACATATCTTCCAAAGTTTGTGAACCATAAAACCACCGTTGGTAGAGTCTACTAACTGAACTCCCAACCGGGCCAATATATGTACATCTTGAACCAACTCTTTTCTATCATCCTCAATAGGAGCAATACTACCCATAGATAACCGACTAAGAGCATCTGCCACCACATTCGCCTTACCGGGGTGATAGAGAACACTCATATCATAATATTTTGAATAACTCAAGCCATCTTTTTTGGCAAAGATTTAGATCCTTTTGGTTAAACACATATTGTAAACTATTGTGGTCGGTAAAAAATCAATATGAACACCATATAAGTAATGTCTCCAAATCTTTAAGGCAAACACAACTGGAACTAGTTCAAGGTCATGGGTAGGATAATTATTCTCATGAATTTTAAGTTGTCTTGAAGCATAGGCAATAACCTTCCCATTTTTCATAAGCACACATCCTAACCCGATTCTAGAACAAAACCATTCGTCCCATCCGGTAAAGTCAACATCAGAGCGGAAGTAAGTCTATCCTTTAATTCTTGAAAACTCTTCTCACAAGCTTTGGACCATATGAACTTGGCCTTCTTTTGAGTCAATGATGTCAATGGAGAGGTAATCGTAGAAAACTCCTCAACAAACCTTCTATAGTAACCAGCCAAACACAAGAAGCTTCTAATATCTGAAAGTGATAGAGATCTAGGCCAACTCTTGACCGCATCTGTCTTATTAGGATATACCTGAATACCCTTACTTGAAACAATGTGACTTTGAAAAGCCACGGACCTTAGCCAAAACTTACA
>JAJOOO010032002.1:0-12478 GCA_029582685.1 Solanum piurae
GGAAAAGATGTAAGGCTTGAACTCCCATAAAGAAATTGGTGGTAGAAATAAGCAAGATTAGAAGTTGAAGAAACATAAAACATAATAGCATGAATATTGCATGATGAAGCCATAGTTGCTACCCATGGTTGGAACCCATCATATATAATCAAGTTAGGTTTTAGGGTTTCAATTATGCTTGGAAATTTGGAAGAAGCCATTTGAAAGGCTTGAATGAGAGTGGAATTGAGATGGGGAGGGAGGTCTTTAGTTGTATGGTAGTGAGGAGGTAACTCATGCAAATAAGGCAAATGAAATTCAACAAGTTGTATGGAGAGATTATTATAAGATGAGTTTTTTTTATCTTGGGTTTCCTTGATAGATTTGAGAATAATTGGTGTTGAAAGAAAATATATGTGAAAATTCATTTTTGATAATTTCTTGGCTAGTGCCAAATAGGGATTTACATGGCCAAAACCTAACCATGGAAATAAACGGATACTAGGACTATTTTCCTTAATTCTCTCCATGAATGGAATAATTATGGAAAAATTTATAAAGCATATATCATAGTTTTATAGGGTAGAAAAAGTTTAGCTATATGGACTATTCATTTAATTTTTTGATGCTTACTAGTCGATTGGCATTTACGTGCACGAATTAATCTCATTTTTTAATGGATGGTTATCTATGTACATTACTGTAGCAACAATCAATCAACAATAATAGCTTAAATGTAAAAATTATTAGTGACAATTACATTTTAGTACTCTTTTGTAAATGTCCATAAAGTGTATAACAACATTGGATCTAATTACATTTAACTAATGTCAGTAATGAGTTTAGCATTCTTTATTAATGTACATATTTATTGTCGATAAAAGTTGTTTATTGTTATAATGAAACTACTGTTATCGTTAAACTCATCTCATATTCTTATATTATTAGCATATAAAAGTTGAACTTAAAAGAAAACAGGTAATTTTGAATGTTCACTAAGAGCATTTTTTTCCGAGTAATTAACATAGAACGAACAGGCAAATTAAATCAAAATTATTAGATATGGTGGATCTTTTGGATTTTGACAGATTTAACGTACTAATTAAGTATACTAAAATGAACCTTTAAAAACATGGTACAATTATAAAAATAAATATTCAAACTAATATAATCTAATTATATCGACGGGATGCACTGATTAAATGAAGATATCATCCTCAGGTAGCAAATCAGAGACTAAAAAACAACAGCTACAGTAAGAGCAAAAGTATAATATTGTGTGAAGGAGTCAGCTGAACATCTTCGTCGTAAAATTATATTGTATATATAAAAAATTATATGAAGTATATAAATTAAAAGTTACTTTTCCTATATATATATATATATAAATAATATATTAAATCTTGAATATTCTTAATTAAAATTTTGATTTTGTCTCCGACGTACTACATAAAAAAAATTAGATTTGTCATTATCAGAAAATATTTATGGTCACTAAGTATTAAATATAGTATATAGCTATAGATTGAAAAAAAGTGATTGTCATTTTATATAGTCAGATACTAGGTTCAATAATATTATATATGAAATTATTATGAAGATCAGATCTTGACTAGTAAAAAATAGAGATGCCTTTTAATTTTGGTGTTTAAAATGATAATTTATATTAGGAAAAGTTAACCTCTTACATGAAAATTATATAAATTATAGATGCTAGTATTTTTATTATTATTATATTTTTTAAAACGTGGTACATGATGTCTAACCTCTTCGAAGAAACTTTAAGTTGGTGGACACACCTATTGTGCAATAGAATTTTCTACATTTGTAATATGTTGAAAGTTTATGTGTTATAACATGGTAGTATGTGGTATAAACATATATGTATTGTCTATTATTCATGTAAGCAGTATGATTTTGGTATGCTTTCATTGTGCATATAGTTTTCCAATAAAAATAAGTGGTGTTTTTAATCTCCACGTGCTTAAGAAAATCACACTATTAAAAATAGAAGTATTTTTACTAACTTACAATTAAATGCCTTGAAAAGAAGTAGCTTTTTAATGATTCTTGATTATATAATATTTATTTATTTAAATAAGGGTAAAATTGGGGGGAGAAATCTTATACTTGACTTTGTAAAACACCCCTTATTTTGAAAAGGAGGGAGTATGTGGCAAAATTCGGAGTACGAGGGTCAAACAACTTGACTTTCATTGTAAATTCAGGCAAATTCTTGAAGTTTTTCTAAAATTAGATTTACATTTTAGAAAATCATATTATAGTTTGTAAATTACGATTCGTAGCTACATGTTAGAGGGAGGAGAAAGGTGAGCGAGATTGGGAGAGGGAGGAGAGAGGCTAGGGAGAGAGGGCATAGAATGGAGAGAGGTGAATTGTATTTGTATATATGTCGAACTATATATGTATATCTGTCAGAAAATTGTATATATGTAACTGGTATACATATGCATTTGTATATCTGGCTAGCGAGATTTAGAGAGGGAGGAGAGAAGCGAGCGAGATTGGAGATGGAGGAGAGAGGCGAGCGAGAGAGGACGGAGAGTGGTGAGAGGAGAATTGTATTTGTATATTTTTCATATAATTGTATATGTATAATTTGTAGTTGTATATGTATAAGAAAGGAGAGAGGCGAGAGAGAGGAAGATAGGAGAGATGCTCATGTAATTAAAGCTAAAAAGAGGTTGCTAGTGGTAATTAATTCAAATCATAGCTATGTTAGCTAATTAACAAATATATGTTTACTTGTCCATGTAATTTCGACTATTTTTTTAGGTTCAAATTAGTTAAAAATTAGTGAAGTGATAATGTGACATATTCCTATAATCTGATAGAAGTGGTAAATGTCACATGGTGATAATGTGGGATAAAGATCCGGTCAAGTATAATTAGGTCAGGTAATATTCAATGGCCTTATAGATTCATGCCATGTGTACTATATAATAATTTATGGTTGAGATCTGTAACGACATGTTCCCGTCGTTATAGAAATGCCAACGGGAGAAAATTTGGGGACGAAAAACTTTTTCGTAGTATTTTGATTTTTCCAACCCAGTCCAAATTTGGACAAAATCGGAGTCTTTGAGGAGTAGGGAAATATGGTAACAATCGGGTGAATCATTTATGATTTTGATTGCATGAGTAGTTAGATAACTCATTAAAAAATCCGTACAACTTTACGGAATTGAATTCGGGTGAGTAGAACTCCCAAAAACGATCTTAGCGCTAAGGGTATTTTTCTGAGCGCCGTTGGTTAGAGTTGTGTTGTAAAATGGGGATTTTGGATTTCTCAAAATAGCTCTCTGTTTCTTTTCAGCCGCTTTGGCGCTGGATTTTGCCGCTCTGGCGGGGTTGCTACAACGGGATGATGGTCGTTGTGGCAGGCTCGACGCGACTTAAGGTCGTTAATAAACCCCTAAACGACCATATTATGCATTTTTTGACTTTTAGAGCTAATAAATGAACCACAGGCGACTCCTACTCATTTTTCATCATTCTTGAGGCTAAAGGTAAGTTTTTCACTCCCCGAATCTATTTTTCTATCCGTAGAACGTAATAAAATGGGTGAATATTTATGGGGGAAGGTTTTGTTATAGATTCTATGGTGGAAATAACATTAAATTGGATAATTTGGATCATGGGTATGATCTAGGGTGCATAGAATTGTTAGTAATTCAGGTAATTAGTGATTGTTTATTGATTTCCGTATTATATTGATTGTTTGTAGACCAAGAACAAGCGGAACAAATCCGAAAAGGGAAGGATAAAGTTTCCTAGGGTTTCAAGCTTGTATAGAGGTGTGTGATAGTTGTGATTCTATGATTGTGTGATGTATGTTTGTTCTTGCTTCATTATGATACTTGTATATGTATGAATGTTGCAATGTTGATCACACTTGTTGTAAATGAGATAGATGAATGATGATTTCCATGAAATCATAACTTAAATGTATGATCTTGATGATATACTTGTGATTGTGATTGTGGTGTGTTGAATGGATCGGTTGCCACATTCTGGCATAACTAACTTGGATCGGTTGCCACGTTCTGGCATAACTACGTGATCGATTGCGACATTTCGGCATAATTATGGGATCGGATACCATGTTCTGGTATGCTAACTGTTTGGGTTTGGTTCCCATGAGAGGACCAATGATTTGATATAAAATGTGAAGTTGTTCGTTGTTCGTAAATGTTGATATATATGCATGTGATTGTAATGTTGTCTTGACTTGCTTATGTTGCACTTAGTGGGATAGCCGCGTGATCCTACCAGTACACTATGGTTGTGTACTAATACTGCACTTGCTCTTATTTTTGTTGAGTACAAGGCATCTTCAAGCGGCTAATGATATACCTCGCTTAGGAGATTAGTCATCGTTCGAATTCAAGGGTGAGTCAATTCTTCCGGGCTGCCATGGGTTCTCTTTTATCTATGTCCACCATTTTCGGACTTAGACTATGTTCTATTAGTTATTAGTACATTAGTTGGGGGTTTCATCCCTTCTTGTTTAGACTTGGTTCATTGTTAGATATTTTGGTACATTGACTTTCAAGTTCTAGGTTATTTCTTCTGCATTGTTAGTTCGTTGTTAGACTTTTGTTAGAGTTTATGGGAACTCCTCTGTATTTCCTTAGTATTTAACTTGCTTCTATAACTTAAATGCTTTAGTTTTTATTTAGTTGCTTGGTTTGGGTTGTAGTAGTGGTTCTCCCACCGGAAAGTTAATGTGGGTGCCAATCACGATGGTTTGGATCGTGATAAAGTTGGTATCAGAGCCTAGGTTCGTTGATCTCGATGTACCAAACTGAGTCTAATAGAGTCTCATGGAATGGTACGGGGACGCCTTTACTTTTCTTCGAGAGGCTATAGGACTTTAGGAAATCTCTATTTTTCTCTTGTCTCCTTTCGTGCTATTACTTGATTCCAATTGGTATCTAACCTCCTTCACTCTTCACAAGAAGGATGAGTTCATGGCTTTGGAGCAAGGTGGTATGAATGTGGCTGCTTATGAGGCCAAGTTCCATGCTTTGTCTAGATATGCTACTCAATTGGTGACTACTGAGGAAGATAGAATCCGGTTATTTATTAGGGGATTAAATTATGAGTTGCAAGTATTATCTGTTTATATGACTTATGCAGGGAGGAGCTTCAATGAGGTAACAGACAATGTTAAGAAAGTGAAGGGGTGAGGCAAGACGGTTAAGCTAAGGCATGGGCAAAACGGGCCAAGAACTCGGGTAACTTTCAAGGTTCTTATTACAAGGGGTCTGAAAGGCCAACGCTTGCAGACAAGCAAATTCAGTCCGTTATGCCCGCCTCTGCAGGTAGTTACTTAGAAACTCCATCTCATAATTGTCAGGATAGCCAGAGAGTCGCACCTTCGACGGGTGGCATACCATCTTTTGATCGTACTTGTTACAACTGTGGAGAACTTGGGCATATGAGGAGAGATTGTCCCCACCCACGTGTATTAGATTCCGCGCAGCAGCAGTTTAGAGCATTTGTACCCGCAGGGAATGATAATAATGGTAGAAGACGTCCACAAGGTGGGCGAGAAGGTTATCAGCGAGGCCATGGAGGTAGAGGAAATGGTATTGCAGGCATAGGTAATGTGCAACCAGGCAGGGAAGTGGTTCGTCAAGATGATATGGCTCAGTATTATGCCTTTTCGGGCTAGAATGAGGCAGAGGCATCTGACGCGGTGATCACAGATGTTATTCTTGTCTGTGATTGGATGCCTAATGTGTTATTTGATTCAGGTTCTACTTATTCTTATGTATCTGTGCGATTTGCCTCAGAGTTTGATATGATTTGTGATATACTTTATGCCCCTAGCCATGTTTCTAACTCAGTTGGAGAGTCAGTCATAGTTACCATGTATATCGTGCTTGTCCTATTTTGTTTATGGGATTTCAAACTTGGGCAGAATTAGTGATTTTGGATATGATTGACTTTGACATAATCTTAGGCATGACTTGGTTGTCCCCCTATTATGTTGTGCTTAATTGTAATACTAAGTCTGTAACTCTAGAAATTTTGGGAAAGGAAAAATTAGAGTGGGAAGGGGTGTACAAGCCTAAGCAAGCTAAGATTATATCCTTCATTCGGGCTAGTAAACTGGTAGAGAAGTATTGTTTGGTTTATTTGGCTCATATTAGGGATGTTGAGATTGATGCTCCATCCATTGAGTCTATCATGTGGTGTCTAAATTTAGTGAAGTGTTTTCTAATGATTTGTCTGGTATGCCTTCAGATAGAGATATAGATTTTTGCATTGATTTAGAGCCTGGTACTCGTCCCATTTCCATCCCTCCATATTGCATGGCTCCGGCAGAATTGAGAGAGCTTAAGGGTCAAATCCAAGAGCTTCTTGATAAGGGGTTTATTATCCCTAGTGCTTTCCCATAAAAATAATGGTAGTATGAGAATGTGTATAGATTACCGGCAATTGAATAGGGTCACTATTCGAAATAAGTATCATTTGCCTCGAATAGATGATTTTTTTGACCAATTGCAAGGTGCATCAGTTTTCTCTAAGATTGATCTAAGGTCTGGTTACCATCAATTAAAAATTAGGCATGGGAATGTGCCCAAGACGGCGTTTAGAACTAGCTATGGGCACTGAGTTTTTAGTTATGTCTTTTGGTTTGACCAATGCGCCTGCAGCTTTAATGAGTTTAATGAATGGGGTGTTCACGTCATTTCTTGATTCTTTTGTCATAGTCTATATTGATGATATTTTGGTCTATTCAAAAAGTGAGAAAGAGCATGTCAACCATCTTCGTAGTGTTTGGGGTGTTCTTGGGAAGCAAAAGTTATATGCTAAATTTTCAAAGTGTGAATTTTGGTTGAAATCGGTTGCATTTTTTGGGCATGTAGTTTCAAAACAAGGGGTAATGGTAGATCCCCAAAAGATTGAAGCGGTTAAGAATTAGGTTAGGCCTAGCACTGTGACAGAAGTTAGGAGTTTTGTAGGGCTCGCTAGCTACTATCGTTGATTTGTAAAGAATTTTGCTTCCATTGCCACTAACTTGACCAAAAAAGAGGTACCCTTCGAATGGACTGAAAAGTGTGATGAGAGCTTTCACAAGCTCAAGACTCTCTTGACCACCGCGCCCATTCTAACATTACCGGTGGAAGGTAAAGATTTTATAGTTTATTGTAATACTTCACATTTTGGTTTGGGTGTTATGTTTATGCATGATAAGAATGTTATAGCTTATGTCTCGCGTCAATTGAAGGTGCATAAGAGGAATTATCCAACACATGATTTAGAGTTGGCAGCGGTAGTGTTTGCTCTTAAGATATGACGACATTACCTCTATGGTGTTAAGTGTGAAGTGTTTACTGATCATCGTAGTTTGCAGCATGTGTTTACTCAAAAGGATCTAAATTTGAGACAGCGAAGGTGGATGGAGTTACTTAAGGATTATGATATGACCATACAATACCATTCAGGCAAGGCTAATGTGGTGGCAGACACTTTGAGTCAAAAAGCGGTGAGTATGGGTAGTTTAGCTTGCTTGAGTGTATCCAAGCGACCTTTGGCTAAAGAAATCCAGACCTTAGAGTCTAAGTTCATGCAGTTGGGCATATCAAAAAGAGGTGGGATATTAGCTAGCATTGAAGTGAGGGCCACATTCATTGAGGAGATCAAGGCCAAAAATTTGAGGATGAGAATTTAGAAGAGCTTAGAAAGAAGAGTATGAATGGTAAGGCACAAGAGACCACTCTTGATGCGGATGGTGTACTCATTTTTAAAGAAAGAATTTGTGTTCCTAGAGTAGATGACTTGATTGAGAAATTGTTGGCGGAGTCTCATGGTTCGCGCTATTCTGCTCATCTGGGTGTGACCAAGATGTATCGAGATTTGAAGCAAATTTATTGGTGGCCGGGCATGAAGAAAGACATATCAGAGTTTGTAGCGAAGTGTCAAAATTTTCAACAAGTGAAATACGAACATCAAAGGCTCGCAGGTTTACTTCAAAGAATGCCAATTTCGGAATGGAAGTGGGATATAATAGCCATGGATTTTGTGGTTGGTCTTTTCAAGACTTTGGAAAAGTTTGATTCTATTTGGGTAGTGGTTGATAGATTGACCAAGTCAGCCCATTTTATTCCGATAAGAATAGATTATAATGTTGAGCAAATGGCTAAAGTTTATGTGAAAGAGATAGTGAGGTTGCATGGGGTTCCCCTCTCTATCATCTCATACCATAGTACCCAATTCACGTCCAAATTTTGGAGGAAATTGCATGATGAATTGGGCACACAACTCACTTTTAGTACGGCCTTCCATGCACAGAAAGACGGACAGTTAGAGAGGACTATTCAAGTGTTAGAAGACATGTTAAAGGTATGTGTTCTTAATTTTGGAGGGCATTGGGATAAATTTATACCTTTGTGTGAGTTCTCCTATAATAATAGTTATCACTCCAGTATTGATATGGCACCATTTGAGGCATTATATGGGAGGGGATGTAGATCATCCATAGGATGGTTTGAGGTTGGAGATGTGAAACATTTGGGGGTTGATTTAGTGAAGGATGCTCAAGATAATGTGAGGAGTATTCAAGCTAAACTTCTAGCAGCCCAGAGTAGACAGAAGAAGTATGCGGATTATAAGGTAAAAGACATGACGATTCAAACCGGTGAGAATGTTCTTCTTAAGGTATCACCCATGAAAGGGGTGATGAGATTTGGTAAGAAAAGAAAGCTAAGTCCGCGATACATTGGTTCATTTGAGATTCTTGAATGTGTGGGACCGATAGTGTATAGATTGGCTTTACCTCATAATCTATCGGGTGTTCATCCGGTATTTCATGTATCCATGTTGAAGAGGTATCATGGTGACGGGGATTATATCATAAAGTGAGACTCAATTGTGTTAGACAAAGACCTCCAATATGAGGAGGAACCGATTGCAATTCTTGATCGTGATGTGCGTAAGTTGAGGACCAAGGAGATTAAGTCTGTGAAAGTTCAATGGAAGCATCGTCCAGTTGAGGAAGCTACTTGAGAAACCTAGAGGGACATGCGAGACAAGTATCCCCAATTGTTCGTCGATTCAGGTACTACTTCATTCCTTCATTAGCCTATTTTTCTAAGTTTTGTCACTCGGGGACGAGTGATGGGTAAATTGGTATCTACTATAATGACATGTTCCCGTCATTATAAAAATGCCAACGGGGGGAAATTTGGGGCCGAAAAACTTTTTCATAGTATTTGGATTTTCCCAACCTAGTTCAGATTTGGATGAAATTAAAGTTTTTGAGGTGTACGGAAATATGGTAACAATCGGGTGAATTATTTATGATTTTTATTGCATAAGTAGTTAGATAACTCGTTAAGGAATCTGTACGACTTTACAGAATTGAATTCGGGTGAGTAGAACTCCCGAAATCGATCTTAGCGCTAAGGGTATTTTTCTGAGCGTTGTTGGTTAGAGGTGTGTTGTGAAATGGGTATTTTGGATTTCTCAAAATAACTCTCTGTTTCGTTCCAGGCTCTTTGGCGCTGGATTTTGCCGCTACAGCGGGATGATGGCCGATGTGGTGGGCTCGACGTAACTTAAGGTCGTTAATAAACCCCTAAACGATCTTATTATGCACTTTTCTACTTTTAGATCTAAGGAACGAACCCCAGGCGACTCCTACTCATTTTACACCATTCTTGAGGCTAAATGTAAGCTTTTCACCCCCGAATCCATTTTTCGATCCGTAGAACGTAATAGAATGGGTGAATATTGATAAGGAAAGGTTTTGTTATAGATTCTATGGTGGAAACAACCCTAAATTAGATAATTGGGATCATGGGTATGATCTAGGTTCATAGAATTGTTAGTAATTCGGGTAATTAGTGATTGTTTATTGATTCCCGTATTATATTGATTATTTGTAGACCAAGAACAAGCGGAACAAATCCTAAAAGGGAAGGATCAAGTTTCTTAGGGTTTCAAGTTTGTTTCGAGGTAGGTGATGGTTGTGATTCTATGATTGTGTGATGTATGTTTGTTCTTGCTTCATTATGATACTTGTATATATATGAATGTTTCAATGTTGATCACACTTGTTGTAAATGAGATAGATGATTGCCATGAAATCATGACTTAAATGTATGATCTTAATGATATACTTGTGATTGTGATTGTGATTGTGATTGTGGTGTGTTGAATGGATCGGTTGCCACATTTTGGCATAATTATGGGATCGGATACCACGTTTTGGTATGCTAACTGTTTGGATTTGGGTCCCATGAGAGGATCAATGATTTGATATAAAATGTGAAGTTGTTCGTTGTTCGTAAATGTTGATATATATGCATGTGATTATAATATTGTCTTGACTTGCTTATGTTGCACTTAGTGGGATAGTCGCGTGATCCTACCAGTACGCTGTGGTTGTGTACTGATACTGCACTTGCTCTTATTTTTATTGAGTACAGGGCATCTTCAAGCGGCTACTGACAGACCTCGCTTAGGAGATCAGTGATCGATCGTTCGAATTCAAGGGTGAGTCAATTCTTCTGGGCTGCCATGGGTTCTCTTTCATCTATGTCCATCATTTCCGGACTTAGACTATGCTCTATTAGTTATTAGTACATTAGTTGGGGGTTGCATCCCTTCTTGTTTAGACTTGGTTCATTGTTAGATGTTTTGGTACATTGACTTTCAGGTTCTAGGTTATTTCTTCCTCATTGTTAGTTTGTTGTTAGACTTTTGTTGGAGTTTATGGGACTCCCTCTTTATTTCCTTAGTATTTAACTTGCTTCCGTAACTTAAATGTCTTAGTTTTTGTTAAGTTGCTTGGTTTGGGTTGTAGTAGTGGTTCTCCCACCGGAGAGTTCGTATGGGTGCCAATCACGACGGTCAGTGGCGGACCCAGGATTTTCACAAAGTGGGTTCAAGATATAAAAAAAATAAAACTAAAATGTGGAAACAGGGATTTGAACTTGGGTTGGCTGGGAAAATTGAACCTTTTTCACCACTCTGCCAAAGGTCACACTTGTGTTAGTGAGTTCAAAAGTTAATATATACATACAAAATTTTATAAAATGATCAAATATATATATATATTTATATATATACGGTGTTATTTTTCAACGAACCCACATGACCCTGTGTAGGTCCGCCCATGTCGACGGTCTGGGTCGTGAGAAGATCCATTTAAATTATATACTCATTATAATAATAAAAACAACAAAGATGTCAACTATTTTTATGTTTTAAAACTATCAAATAAAGCAATTAAGTGTACCCAAGCTAATATTTTCAAGAAAAAAAATTAAGATTGACGGAAATATGCGAACTTCCTGGCCTTTTACCCGCCAAACTTCTTCAGGAGTAATTTCACACATGCTTTCTCCAAATTCTGAAGTAATCTCCAAAAATAGATCAAACTTAAAAACATCATTGAATTCTAAATATTAATTCAACTAAAGAACATGATAATACATTAAAAAAAAACCTATTTGGAGGTTTTCAAATAATTATAAAAATATATTTACTCGGATTCTTCAAAAGTGTCGAATTCTTTAAAATTAGTATAATTTTAAAAATCCAATACAAGTACGAGGTTTGGCGGGAAAAAAAGTCGGGAAGTCTGCATATTCCCGCCAATCTTATTTTTTTTCTTGAAAATATTAGCTAGGGTACACTTAATTTCTTTATTTGATAGTTTTAAAAAATAAAAATAGTTGACGGGTTTATTGTTTTTATTATTAAGATGAATATATTTTAAATGGATCTCAACCATAAATTATTATATAATACACATGGCATGAATCTATGAGGTCATTGAACATTACTTGACCTAATTATACTTGACCGGATCTTTATCTGATAATGTGACACGTTCCTGTAATAGAAATAACAATATTGTTCACGTAATTAAGCTTTGTGGAAGTGAGAGAGTCATATTTTGATAAGAAGAGTATCAGAAGACGTAATATTTTAAAAGTCAAAATCGTTTAAAAACAAGGGCAAATTATTTGTGTTTTAATACCAATAAATATTAACGATAAAAATATATTTGACCTCAGTTATTAATGGAGGACAAATTTGTTTCATTTCACTTGGTTCTAAAATAAATTTAACCAATAACCGAAGAACCAATAAAAAGGGGAATTATTAAGGATAAATGTACATAGACAATGAAGAAATAATGGGTTTGATGGATTAATATGACTGTCTTAGCCGAAAAATTTTATGGTGGGAGAGGCCCAACCAACAATAGTTGGGTGAGGCTCCACCCAATTTTTGACACTTGGATTTATGGGCCCCGTTTATGGGCCCCACACTCTCTCACCTTCATTTTTTCAAATTCCTCCCCATTCCTTATAATAAGTAATTTACCTCTTTTTTTTTTTTTAATAGTCTTCAATTTTTATTTTCCAAAAGTCAAATAGAATATGTAAATTAATATCAATTCAAGTTTTAGCCTTTATTTTCCCGTGATTGCTAATATGATTAAAAAATT
>JAJOOO010032008.1:0-12183 GCA_029582685.1 Solanum piurae
TTTTTTGGCTCCCTTTCAGCTGTCTCTTTACTTCCGCGCCTGAATATCTTTCCTGCAATATACGATAAAAACACATAAAAACCAATACCAAAAGGCCCTAGACACACACAACTTGTAAGTGAAATGTATTAGAAATATCGTAAACTCACGGTATATCATCCTCCCCACAGGTGCCAAAAGCCAAAGGATTTGGAAGGTGGTCGGTCTAAGGATATGCTCTCTCGTATCCTCAGCAAGGTTGAGGGGTCGGAAAATATTTTGAAAGAAATGAAAGAAGATGTGTCGACCCTTAGCCAATCTGTTACCTCCCATTCAGTATCGATCAAGCAGTTGGAGACCAAAATAGGTCATATCTCGTCTCATTTGAACTCGAGACAGCAAGGGGGTTTGCCTAGTTATACTATGGCTAACCCCAAGAATGAGGTTTCAGTGTGGACTTGCGTTGTGCCGCGACGTTAACTAAGGCGCTTCTTGGGAGGCAACCCAAGTTTTATTTTATTTCTTTTTAAATTTAAAATAATGATGTGTTGAATGTGTAGGTCAAAGTGTTGAAAGTGTTTGAAAAGTGCAGGCTGGCGAGCTGATAATCCAGTCGGTGACTCGCCGAAGAGATCGGCTAGCCCGACTTGGACCGCCGTTGGACTCAAGGCAATTTTAAATTAGAGTCTATAAAACTCGGCGAGCCCAGGAGCTACTTGGAAAATCACCGACCAGGTCGGCAATCACGATCTAGTCTGCCGTTTAGACCCCCACAATAATTGGAGGTCCTGTAAAACTCGTTGAGGTAAGTATCCACTCGGCCTGTCGCCAAGTGGATCGGCGAGCAAAAGTAATGTCGCCGAATGGGTGAGAACTGGACGGTTTTTAAAGGCCAAAGGTTTAAACTTTCAAACTCTTTCACTTTCCCTCACTTTTGATCTTCCAAAACTCACACCCGCAAAATATTTCCTTTATTTCTTTCATTTGTATCGTATTTGAGTAGTTGATTTTGTGTTTGGAGTGGATTACTTTGCCGCCTAGCATTTCAATCATTATTATTCGGCATCTAAGGTTGGTTTTCCGAACCCCGCGTTTATTCTTAGTAATTTTTACTCATTTGCAATGATCTTATCTTAGTGATATGTGATGGGCCTCTCTGATCTTAATTGTTTTTGTTTGTGCCTGTGTGAATTTGAATAACTTGCCCGTAACGTAATTTGGTGCCTTAAAATTGGTTAGAATTTGTGTGGTTGTGCTTGCATGTTGGTGGGTTTAGTCGTGAAGTCTAAGTAGCCCACATTTGTGCTAAATGATGTATTTTGCCCAATGATGGAGCGGTTGACGTCATTCTTAAGGGTAAAAATCATCAAATGGCCAAATTTGGCCAAACCAGGAGAAGTCTGAGTATCTCGGGGGACATGGGTGTATTGGGTCTGAGCTTTATTTGATAGGTTCATTCTTTGATTTTGTTTTAGGAGGTTGCGGGGTTGAATTCGAGAAGTTGGGTTGAAAGTAGGCACATTGGGTTGTATGGCGAGCTGGGTCGAGCTCGCCAAACCACTCGTGACTCGCCAAACCACTCGGTGGCTAGCCAAACCACTTGGTGGTTCACCAAAATTCCCCATCTCGCCTTTAATTTCATGCTTAATGTGAAGTTTGGTTTTGTAACTTTCGGCAAGATGCTAGAGGTCGCTGAAGGCACTCGACGATTCACTCAAAGTCCTTCTTGATCGCCCTTTGTCTGCGCCCCTGAACCTTAATTGCACTGTAACTTTCAGCGGGCTAATCCTTGCTCGCCGAAAGCTGTCGGTTATTCGCCAAAAGGCCCTTTCATCACCGATCTGCCTAATGTTTCTGAAAATTTTGAGCCAATCCATTCGGCGAGTCCGATCTAGCTCGCCAAAGAGATTCGGCGACTCGCCGATCGGTTCACCGAGTACGTCTGTAGTTGCTTTTCTATGTTTCTACTTGAATTGTTCTAACTATTTTTGATGTTTTTGCAGAACATGGTAAGGACAAACATCGATATGCCACCCCGAAAAGGAGCACATGGCATCACAATAAATGAAGGGGGAGCAAATCCTTCCAAAAAGAGAAGGCAAGAACCTCCAACGGGAGACAAGGGCAAAGGCAAGAGTCCCACATTTTAGAGAGTGAGTGTTGGATCCTAGACTGCTTTATCTGAGCCTGAGGATGACCAAACTTTGCAGTTCCAGCGAGCTAAGATCTGGGCTAGATCTCACCCTAACTCAGCTAGAGTCCCCTCAGCTTCCACCCCAACAGGTTCAGTACCAGCTCCGACACCTCCTATGGTTCATATGCCACTAGTAGTACCTCCTCCTAGGCTTCTCAACAGGTTGAAGGGTGACGGATTGAGAGCTATCCTCGAGGAGAAGTTATTATCTACAGAGGGCCTTGAGGGCAAATATTTCGATGTGAGGGACACCCTCCACTTCCATAGATTCGAGCAGTTCACCAGGCCCCGATGCCCTTATATTCCTTCATGAGTCTAGGAGTTCTATACAACATATGGTGACTTGGTTCCAAAGAGCAAGAAAAAGGCCAGCGAATTCAGACCGATTAAGTTGGTTGTGGTTAGAGGTAAGGAAGTTGGATGCAACAATGACTACATCAATACTGTACTTGACAGGGGCCTTGGAGCTATGGAGGCATATGTGGATTTACTAGTTACGCAGTCCTTGGATGAATTGAAGGGCTGGTTGACTCCACTGATTTTCGATACCACCCTGAGGTGGATCGAGGTAGGGATCCCCATAGAGAAGAGGGATTTGAGCATTGCTGCTCGGTTCTAGTTTGGTTTCATTAGCAGCACCATAATGCCGTCCTAGAATGAGTCCATTATGCACCACCCTAAGGTGGCCTACCTTGGAGCTATCATATCCCGGAGGAGCATCAACTTGGGACTCCTCATAGACCAAGAGATGGCCATGAGGGCCAAGCAGAGTCAAACCTCATTGCCATTTCCGATCCTGATCACTGAGTTGTGCCGATGTGTTGGAGTACCCAGGGATGGTATGAGAGATATTGAGGTTACCCTTCTTCCTCCACTGACATCCGGCGCATTGAGGATGAGTATACATGAGATGAGGCTGATAGGAGAAGGGCAACTCCAGTGGATACATCCCCGGAGTTGGACATTGACTCGATACCTGCAGAGGCATCTTTGCCGACTCCGGCCTCCAGGTCTTCAGTTACTTCTGCCTCTTCCATTTCTTCACAGGCCCCAGGTACATTTACCTCCTCCCAGCCAACCAAGATTACCCAGGCAATGATATTGAATATGGGACACCTGGCCCATTCAGCTGATGTGAAGGTGACCCGACTTGAGAGATCCATCTCATCGATGATCGAGAGTACCATCATTGCTGCACTTACCTCCTTCAGACTTCCATTGACACTCTTACCACGAGAGTTGAGGCTTGTGAGAGCAGGCAGGGGGAGACCTCCGAGGTTACGACTTTGAAAACCGAAGTAGCATATTTGAGGAAGGACGTAGACTATCTAAAGTCTACTGACTTCACTTCATTACTGGAGGTTGTTGATGATGTGGACGCTCCTGAGACTTCAGATATTCCTCCGGCTACCACCGGAGATGTACATAGGGATGGTGCAGCAGTTGATGAGTCGGAGGTAGAGACTGACGAGGAGCTGATAGAGATAAGAGAGGAGAGCATTTATGGAGATTTTCCGGATCTTGAGGAGACGATTGTCTAGTCGGTGATCCAGACATCGCTGACAGAAATATCCATGGATGGGTCTAGTGAAGCTGGTCTTTCTGAGGTGACTCCGGGCACAGATGCCCAAGTCCCGAGCACTATACCGGGCACTGATGCCTAGATAGATGGAGCGACTATTTAGACAGGATCCCTCTTTACCTCCCTCTCTGTCTTATTTTTCTTAACTTGTGGATATTATTTTACTTGCATTTGAGGACAAATGTCTTTTTATTTGTGGTGGGGTGAGTCCCACCTTTTGTGACCTTTTGTGACTTTTGGTTTTTTTTATATATTGGGTTTTTTTGAGCTATAAACTGTGTTTTGCACTGTTTTGAGGATGATTGAGCTTGTGGCTGCTTGTTTTTAATCATAAATGATTTTTGGACCCTTCCGAATTAAATTGTGCCACCTCTTATTTGTGTTTGAATGTGGCAGTTCTCTCACAAATTTGAGTATCGGTCTTGATCAATACCGATGACTTGAATAGTGCTCATAATTGAACAAAAATGAATGTGTGGCTACGATGAGGCCAAGTGAAGTTGCATAGATAATATGTGAACTTTTTGCATCTTGTTATGACTAGCGAAGTATCAAATTGAGTCTCTTGTAATGGACATTGCACACTAGAGAAACTGTGGAGTCTTGTTTGAGATTGGTGTCAATGCCTTGTGTGACGAGCTTACTGTGAACCATGTGTGATGACACGTAGAATTTTCCCCATTGGTACGGTTAACTAAGTGATGCAAACTCTTGAGATGATCTTAGGCAACTTTGAAGAGTGTGAAATAATTTGACATCATACCTCTTTTTGTGGCCTACCTTGTGAGTGTGTGAACCCCGCTTGAACACCTTTTGAGCCTTAACCCTTTTCTTGGAAGAAACTTGATGAAATTGTGAGATTTATTTACCCATTACCCATAATCCTCATAATTTGTGGTTTGTGTGAATATCCAACGTAGGCCAAAAGCCTAAGTTGGGGGTGTGGTGGAAAAGAGAAGGTAAATAAAGAAGTGCAAGAAAGTCCCCTTTGACTCATGGTTTTGAGAAAAATGGAACCCCTCCATATAAAAAAGAGTAAAAGAAGAAAAGAATGAAAAAGAAAAAGATTTTTTTTATTTTTTGTGTGGAATTAAGTTGTGAAAATGCAAAGAAAATGGGGTTTCCAACATTCCATGTAAAGTGAATGATGAGGTGACTTGTGAGCACGAATGAAAATGATGAAGAAAAGGAAAGAAAGTGTTATTCACATCACATTTCATGAGGACTACAACCATTGAGCCTAAATGACCATACCTTTGCACTCAGCCCCGTTACATGCCTTGAAAAGACCTTTTTTATCTTGAGTGAGCTGAAACAATTGTTGGTTGGAAAATAAGGGCAAACCTATGGGTGAAATCATGCATTGTGTTCATCTTTGTGAGTGTGAGTGTTGCATTTAATTCTGGAGCTTTAAATTGTGAAACCATTGT
The DNA here is from genome assembly GCA_029582685.1 of Solanum piurae. NCBI lineage: Eukaryota > Viridiplantae > Streptophyta > Magnoliopsida > Solanales > Solanaceae > Solanum > Solanum piurae. The sequence goes on from JAJOOO010032008.1 coordinate 5,186, forward strand.
GTGTGAATATGGAATCATTCTTTGTGTGAGGGCATTTAAGTACCTTTGTTGAACTTGAACCTGCATTTGAAGCAAGTATTGTGAGCTTGAGAATCTTTGATAATGGTGAGTCACAACTTGAATCTTTGAGTGCACAATTGATCCTTGCATGAGTAAGTTGAGTATTTTTTTGTACATTCATGATTGAGTCTTGTGTAGCACTGTTTGAGACATCCTTTTTAAACTACTGAACTTGAGTTTTACTTGAGGACAAGCAAAAGTTTAAGTTGGGGGTGTTGATGAGTCCAATATTTGGACTTATTTAGGGCTTTATTTTAATAAATTTAGTGTCCTCAAATGCATATTTTGTGCCAATAACTGATGTAAATCCTTGATTTTCATTTGGATTGAGGAACAAAGCATTGACGCTAATGAGTAAAAAGGAACAAGGCAACTGAAAGAACGAAGAAAAGAAGGCCTGACGATCTCCTAAACCATTGGGCGAGTTGCCGAATGGCCATGATCTCGCCTAAAGTTCCAGTGTGCCAAGCCCTGAAGGAGAAAATCAAGTTGGCGATAGAAAAGAGCAGCCGGCGAGTTGCCAAACGGTTTCGCAATGCAGTGCTTTATCGTCCAAAGTTACAGAACTTGAAGATACTGACGGCCAAAGTAAAAAGGTGATGGAATTGACCAAAGGGCAGATCGCTGATTGGATCGGCGATCTCGACTTATTGCTCCGAATGGCCCTTCGCAGCACATTTTTTGCGGCTATAAATACATTTTTAAATTCTTAGTTTAGTATCAAGTTTTCATTATAGAAATATTATTGTTAGTTTCGAAGTTGTGGGCTTAGAACTGAAAGTAGACAATATTTTCTTAGCATTGAAGATTTGAAGATTTCCATTTCTGAGAAATTGGAAGTGGGTGTTGAAGATTATTCATATTAGACCTCTGTAAAGACAATATTAATCTTACCCAGTTGATGGAAACACAATTTGGTAACGATTTTTATCTTTTTATGATGTCTAGCTAAACCCCAATTATTGGGGTGTGATTATGTGATTATAGGTTGATATAGCTGCTGGGCATTGTTAATTGATAGTTTAAATGCAGTTTAAAAGTGATTTCATTCAGTAATTGTGGCTTAATCTAAAGGGATGTAGTTGCAAATGCAACTCTACCTTCGTGTTTTTGGCTTGCTCGAGAGAGAGGTTTTAAAACCAAGATTACTGATTTGATGGTCTATGGGTATTGAGTTGTCATGGGTTCATCTAGAGAGTGAATTCTAAACCATTTTACACACATTCAGCTCGAGAGAGTGAATGGACTAAAGTGTAGGTTGTTCTTAATTGTTGTTTATTAGTGTTCGAGAGAAACCAATTTGATTCGGGGTAAATTATTCGAGATAAAGTTTGTCCCCACTAAAGTCTAGCTTATTCACTGATTTATAGTTATTTACTATTAATTGCAATCGCCCATTTGTCTACCTTAGGCCATAATCCAATCACATCTCAAGAACCCGTCTCTATACTTGTTATTTTCGTGTTATTTACTGTTGTAGCTGATAGTTGAAACCAAACCCCCTTATTATTTGACACTTGTGTCACCCCAAACTTGAACCATGCTTTTATTCATAAATGTTTTTACCTATGATTGACTTGAACATATTAACGCTTGTCTATTGATTCTCAAATACGTACCACTCCCTGTGGGATTCGACCCCAACTCACTTAGTTGGATTATATTACTAACTCACGATCGTTGACGTTTAGTATTGGGTGACGTATCTTTGAAACATTATTAATCAACCCTCTTGACCGCACTTGAAACATCCTGTAGAGCCATCTTGACAAGCACCTGGGTGGTTTCTACCACACTTAGCACATGTAGGAGCCCAATTACCTCCTTGTGCCACACTACCCTGAGACTGAGTAGGTCTAGCCCTGCAATTATGTGAATTCTGACTATTATACTCACATTTGTTCCTTGGTGTAGGTGTACTAGCAGATGATGGAGCAGGTCCCTTTTGATTATGTTGAAAGGAAGAACGGTTCACATTACTCCTTTGCTGCCCAAACTCAATCCCTGTCTTTGCCTTCTTATTTCTGAATTCTTTTCTATCCCTCAACTTCTCTTCCTCAATATGTTGCACATAAACCATAAGTCTTGCTATGTCCATGTCCCCTATGAGGATAGCTTCCTTTCCCTCCTTACTTGACAAACGAGACAGCCCAACAACAAACAGACTCATCATGCTCCTCATATCCGCAACCATCTCTGGAGCATATCGAGAAAGTTTGGTAAACTTCAAACTGTACTCATGAACACTTAGTGGATCCTTCTTAAGGGTAAGTAATTATTGTATCTTTGCTTCTCTCAGTTCCCGGGGAAGGAAACACCCCAAGAAAGCCTCCTCAAACATAGCCCAACTAAAGATTGGCGCATCGTCAGCTCTACCCTTCTTCCACTGGTCAAACCAAGTCCTAGAAACACTCTTTAGTTGATAAGAAGCTAGTTACACTCGCCTAGCATGGTCAACGTGCATAACCTCAAACACCTTCTACAGTTCCTCAACAAAAATTTTCGGATCCTCAAGAGTGGTTTAACCAGTGAATCTTGGAGGATTCATCCTCAAGAACTCACGGATCCTTGAAGTATCAGCCTCATCCTGTTGAGCCCTTCTTTGTTGTAAAACTTGGTTGGTCACAGCTTGACTTAGCATTCAGATTGCTTCCCGAAATTCAGCATTGGTGACCTCTCCTTGGGGTTGCACTTGTGGTGCATTAGATACTCTTTGGTCCTCAATGTTCCTCCTAGAAGGACGACCTTAGACAACTCTTTGTCGAGGCATGATCAACTGAAATACACGCACAAGCACGAGTTAGAAAGAGACTTTATAGAGATGAACTCTATCACACGAAATGAGTATGAAAGAAGTGAAGGAATTTCCTAAATATTGCAACCTCCTAATTATAGATGTGGCGCGCTTCACACCGGTAACTCGGACTCTACAGACACGGCTTCATATAGACTCCCTAGGACTGTTAAACTCTGGGCTCTGATACCAAGTTTGTCATGCCTCGAGCCTACACCCTGGGCGGGACTGGCACTCGAGAACCATTGCTGGCCCCAAGCAAACCTTTGGCCTGGCTAGACTCTTAGTGAAAGACTTACTCAATAGAAAATGTAATTAAATACAATCATAAATAAACTGTCTTAATAGATAAACTGAGAATGTTTAGAAAATAACATTCAACTTAGCCAAAATGGCAACTCAAGTCTTTAAAATCAAACGACTAAAATATTAAGACTAAAGAACTCATATATGACTCTCTATGAAGCCTCTAGATACTAAGAGGGATGTCGGGACAAGACCCCCGATCATCCTAACAACTAAAATAGCCAAAAGAAATAAACAAAACAAAACCAAAGGGATCCTCGGGAAAGCAAGGAGGCTCGCCAATTGACTCTGAGTGGTCGAATGGATCAGCGAGGCGCTGGATGTTGATCCTGATTACTTGTATATGCATCACAAAATGATGCAGGCCAAATGGAATCAGTACATTGAATGTACGAGCATGCGAGGGGAAAACTAAACACGACATAAGCTTGAAATGAATCTGAAAAGAACACTTACCTTAGCTTTCCTCAACTTATGGATACTCAACTCAAATGCAAAATAAAACGACAGTAAAGGTGCAATTTATATAAAGCATTTAAACTTTAATAACAACTCAATTTACTCATATAATAAAGTAATATAATTCTGTGGGAGTTTCTTTAACTAACAACCATCACTATGAGCTAATGTGATGATACATCATCTCGCCCATGCTGCTAGAACTGTCCTATAACTTGACGGGATATAGAACGGCTCAACTAAGTGGATCCACTAGTCTATGCTAAAAAGCATTAAGGTGTCATCTAAAAAATATGAACCTTTCTACCTACGTTGGCTACATGGTTTATGGATACATTGAGTTGTTATGAACTCGTCCTCATATCGGTGCTCAATACTACTCCCAAAATACTCAGCTCATATGATTAAAAACAAAAACTCTTTCTGTTGTTTGAGATAATTTCTCAAAACTAGCTCAAAGGCTCTCTTGGAAACAAGTGTTTCCTCTCTTTTTTAAATGTGAAAACATTTTTACTCTATGGGAATACATAGTACCCTTACACTCTTTTGAAGAAATGAACTTCAATCTTTACTCTTTACTCAACTCAAAACTCAAGTCTTAAAAACAAAGTTAAAACATTTGTAAAAGACTTTTGGAAAATTCTATGAACTTCTCTTAACTTGACTCTTAACTTTCCTTGAATAGAATTATGAATTCAGGAATCATGATCTCATGTTCATGGATGATCTCATGTTGTTTAGACGTACCTTAGAGTGTAGAAATCAAATAGAAAACATAGGTGTGTTTCAAGGGAACTCATACGGAAAGAAGTTGGAAAGGGTAGGAGACCTGGCGTTCCTGGCGCTCTGAGTGGCACTGGGCGCCCGAGGCCAAACTTCAGAGTCTGGGTTGGGGTGCACTGGCTGGCGCGACGCCCCAGAGCCTAACTTCAGACCTTGAATTGGGGCGCTTTGAGTGGCGCGGTGCCCTAGACCTATTCCAATATTTTTTGATGAATTTTCTTGGTCGTTTTTCAACTCTAAACCCTTTAGATTCAATTGGTTCTTTTCCCAAACACTTAGATTCGACTACATAACCAAAATATACAAGAATCTACTCAAAACGACATCTAATTTCATGAATTTAACTCAACAACTTCTCAACAACTTCAACAATCAAGAACCCAATAGAAACATCAACAAAATCCATCAGGAACTCAATTTCTAAATTTTCAAGAACACAAATTCATGGAATTGAATCATGATTGGCGCGTGGGTAAACTAACCCAATGCTATGTGATCTCACATACCTAATAAGGATCAACCCTTGGCAAAACCGACGAGCTTAACTTCAAGAACTTGACGATTCCTTGCTTCTTCTCCTCTTTTCTCCTCTTCTTTTCTCTTCTCTCAAAATCCTAACTTAATTTTGTAAAGCGTAAACTGAATCCTATCATTTTAGACCCCAACTTAATTACCAAAAACGAATTTAATTAATTGGGTAGTGAAAAGACCATAATATCCTTCTAAAATCTGGTTTTTACTTTCCTTATCTAGACAACCCAACTTTATATGGGCATATCTCCCTCATACGAACTCAAAATTGAGCAAACTCACCGGCGTTGGAAAGATAATTCAAAGATATTTCCTAAGGTATCTGATAGCACAACTAACTCATCCTGAGCTAGGAGTTATGGTCATTTGAAGTTGACAAAAAACTCATCCTTAACTTAATTTTGTCTAACTTTCCAAATTTAATTATTTCCAAAAATGGTTTCTTCCAAATTCTAGTTCTTTCAAATAGCGAGGTGTTACACCGGCTTCTTGTAACAAACACTAAAATGAATATTGTGATTTTCTAAATTTAACAATAAACACATAGAGAAAGAAACTAATAAGCTTTGATTCATATAGAAAGGAATTTGTGAAAAGGACTAAGAGAGAATTTGGGATGAAAAGCATAGTTTTTGACTAAGCATAATCATAATAGTATAACCTCTCTTCCTTTTTAACTAGTTGCTAATTAAGCGTAGATCTAAAATCAACCTTTGTGAAAACCTTTTGGTCCTCTTACTTCTTTTTGGCCCAACAATTGATTCTATGACATTCATATTCATATTAAGCTCGGGCTGATTCATAATACTGCTCATTCTTTAAGTGATAGTAATTACAAAAGGTATTATATTGAACGCAAACATATTAGTCACATTTATTTCCTATGAAAAATCACTCGTGTGAATGTTGAAAATAAATATCTGGAAAGAAACAAGCACCGAGTAGACATGATACAACTCCTCTTGGATTGAGACAAAGTATTTGAGAATGCCTAGACCATCTACACCTAGAATAGTAATAAATTGATGAAGATTACAACACCACTTCAAGAGATCATACATCATTATAAATAATAAGTAAAAGAAGTAAATGTGATTGCGTTTGAAAATGTTCATTTACTTGAATGGGAAGTGATTGTATATCATTAAAATGAATTAGCCAAAAATGTAAAAGTTGTTGAGTTTGAAAATGACACATTGCCTCAATATGAGATATATGTTTTGAGGCAAAGAAACATGTCCAAACTCTCTAGTGTTTACATCTTTGACCATTTTTATAATGATGTATAATCACCTCGCATATCGAGGTAATTAATGGAACATTCTTGGACTCAATATTCTGTTGCAATTTTATATGTACTAGTCTCTGGATACATGCGTTTCTAGTGTGAATGTGTGTGTCCCATTTAAATTAGTACATACTTTAAAATGATTTAGATAATATTAAAACATGTAAGTAATGATTCATTAGAATTTTAACATAAAAGTACAATATTTTATAACTATACGCAATCAATTTAATTGGTATAACCTTCTTCTTATAGAGTTCTTCTAATACAACAAATATTCAACGGGACACTTCCATTATTTTACTGTTGGTACAATACATAGTTCTTGAATGTGAACATAAGCAACGTCGGTTATGTTTGTAAATATTTCACGTCTTAAAGTTTGTGTATAGTCTTCAAGAAAGTTTTCTCCTTTCTATAGTCACATCATAACAATAAAGTAGTATTTCGTAAGAGTTCAAATAATATTTGATCAGCATACATATGTCGTCTTTAAGATATATGTAGAGCTGTCAAAATGGGCTGGCCCAACCCAACCCAACCCAACCCTAACGGGCGAGAGAGTTAAATGGGTTGGGACGGGCTGGCCCTTTTAATTAAAGGGCCGATAAAATAGCAGCCCAACCCAGCCCTAAGCGGGCCGCGGGTTGGGACGGGTTGGCCCTTCAACCAAAAAACGGACAACATTTCCTCTTAGAAAGAATACGAACGTTGATGTACGATGGACACGACATCAATACATACATAAATTCATTCATGAATTACACATACTTCAGT
>JAJOOO010032009.1:0-12025 GCA_029582685.1 Solanum piurae
TGGTTCCCACAACCCTAGTTATGAAATTTAGCTACTCATTATCTCAAAAACACAATCAAAATTTATTAAAATAAATATGCTTGTGTTAATCATAAAAAGTTAAGAACAATAGCTAAACTATCTTTTACTAATCACGAATACAAATTAATAATAAAGGAGAAGAAATAATAAACCACAATTCTCCGGCCTCCAAGGCGGCTCTTCCAAAGTTCCTAAGCTAGAATAAAATTTATATTGTGTATTGTTTCTTGGTTCTTGGCTCCCTCTCAAGAGTAACTTTGCATGCCCTATTTATAGATATAGAAACCCTAAATAAAATAATTGAGTCCAAATTAAATTAGAAATCCAAAACCAAAAAGAATTGGATTCCTTTTTTCGTCGCGTGAGCAGTACTGCCGCCTCAATATATTTCTACACAATTCACTTGCTGCCACGTGGCAGCAGGAAGAAGCAAGCTCGTAAGAATTGAAATTCCAAAATTTCAGCCGCCATTTCCTTATATATATATCAATATATTATTTTATTCAATTTAATCAATTAAGCTGTCTTCTTGATTTTCTTCTTCAACATTCCATTTTTAATTCGTTTTAGCTCTAAACTTCCTCATTTTTCCACCAATTTAATCCTACAAATAAAATACACAATTTAGGACAATCCATAAAATTTATTCTCAAAAAGGACAAATATAAATAATAAATATGAGGCAAATAATGATTAAAAATATGTATTTTGACCTCACATCATTTAGGCCTTGCATAGCCTGCATGGCTGATAACTGGGCTTTCCCTTCAATCTTTGGCACCTTGACTAGAGGTACCATGAATGATCTTTCTCGCTCCATAACTAAGAGTCGTTGGAGGTAGGGATCGATCATTATGTGGAAATTTTGGAAAAATTCTTGCCTGAGAATGATATCAAAGATATCTAGGGGAGCGATAGTGAAGTTAGTCTTACCTTGCCACCTACCTAATGTGATGCATACTCCATGGGTGACTCCGCACACGAGATTCAGTGGTGTATTGACCGTTTGAGGCGGATGTTGTTTGGATTGTAACTTAGCCCCAATTCTTGTTGTTGTTGTCTTAGTAATAATGTTAGCCTCTTCACCATATTCTACCGTGAAAAGGGCTGGTCATCCATTGATGGAAATTTCTACATACTGTGTGTTGTATTCTTCTGGCTACCTCGACTGTTTGGCAATAGCTCTGCATAGTCCAACCATGCCCAACTATGTTGTGCCCAAGTCTTGTCCTTGTTCCTGTGCATCCTTCTCCTTTTTCTCTCGCAAAATAATACTAAAAGTCTTCATTTCAGGGCAGCTTTATTATCCATACAATCCACCACATATGTATCATCCATCTCTCTTTGTAGTCTACGCCTTCCTCTCGGTATAGTTCTAACGTCCAAACTGCTTACCATCTGATTTGTAGGAGCCGTGTTGCTTGAGATCTGGATGTTTCTCTTTGCCCCTTCCATTATCTTCCTCACATTTGGTGTGGCTAGTTCTTATTTCATTGCCTTCTTCTTTTCATGCTTGTCATGCCTAAAGTAGGTTAAAGCTTCGGACTGCGTGATGACCTCATCGATGGTCCTGACTTATCGTCGTTCCCACACCATCTTGGCCCAAATTCGCAATATTTCCATGAAGCGAAATAACATATCTTTATCTATGAGGTTGGGAATTTGAAGCATGAGGATGGTGAACTCATTCTTGTATGCTTGTATCCTACCCATCTACTTTAGCTCCCTAAATTTGCGCTTCTCCTCATATATGACGTTGTTTGGAAATAAGTCCTTCTTGATCTCTTCTTGGAATGACTCCCAAGTGTTGATGGTGCAAAGTCCCTTCCCTATATTGGACTCCGTACAACACTCGACAACTTACTCACGATCTTGTAAGCTCAATAAGCCTTTTCAAACTTAGATCGCTAAAAGAACGAAGAAATACAGAAGAGAGTTTTGAAAGGAGGTTTTCGTATTGCTTGAAGATTGCTTGCTCTTACTTCGGTCGTTTACAAATGAATTCCCCTGTATTTGTCCTACACACTTTGGGGGCTAAAGTGCAAACAAAAATTCTATACAAGTCCCTACATTTGTACAAATAGGCTCCTCTTCTCGAATTTTGTACAAGTGTAAAGATTTCGAAGGTCTTCCAAGAATTCTTCTCGAGTATTCTAGAATCTTCTCCAAACCTCTCCAAGACTCTAGATTCTTCCCACCAAGTCTAGCTCATTTATTCTTTAATTTTTATGCCTAAGTGAATGACAAAGTGACGGTTCATGACATTACGCTAAAACTCTTCTCTATGTCATTTAGTTACGAAGTTTCTATCCTAAAAGAAATATACTTCTTTTTTCATGGATCAGACGGAATAATGAGAACATGACTATGTATCCACTAAATTAAAATTTAGAATCTACCTCTAATTTTTCATCCATAAATAAATAAATAATATAAGTATCAATTGTAAGAAATAAAATTCTTAAAGCACCAGTGATGTCTTCTTGTTTTGTTGGTCAGGAAGTTTCTCTTGGATAAAATCTTCTTCGTCTTTTGTTGTTTTACTTTCATTATGTTTTTCAAATATCTCGTTTTGTATTATGACTTATAAATTCACTTTGTTATTTTAAAAATGATTGAAAAGAAATATTTATTGTCGAATACAATGCGCAAGCTCAACAAAAAATCACACCAGCTAAAAGTAAAATCTTTCTCTCAAAATTAATAGTTCAAAGTTGACAACAAATTAGAACATACCCTAAATTAAGTTAAAGACATAAGTTATGATTAATTAATTACCACGCATATATAAAAAAAGGAATCTAAACATTGTACTCTCAGGTACTATTCCCTTATTAAATGATCCTCTTCTTCTTTATTCTCTTTCGTCGAAAGATTTAATCTATTATCAATGTTTTCCTATATTAAGGTATGATCAAACTCACCTAGAAAATCATGCATAACCAAATGAAAATAAAATGATTAATAGTATATACGTCAATTGTAAGATGTTTAAATAAATTATTAATTTCGTATCATAAATAATTAGTTACATACCATGAATAAAATTAATTAAAAATTTAGGATTCATCTCCATTCTCACATCAAAATAATTTGAAAGAAGTAATATAAGTCAACTGTAAAATGTTAATTTCTTGAATATTGTTGATACCTTGTTGTTGTTGTGTTTCAAGTGGTTCATACTCGAAAGAACTTTGTTTCTCTAAATACTTTTTTCTTTCACTACATTCTTTAGATCTCTCATTCTGTATATCTTCTTGCAACTTTCCTCTTCATTTTCTTTGAATGACTGAAAGCAAAAAATTTATTGTGTAATATATAGACCACGATCTCAAGCTATACTACAACCGATCTACCATTCAAGTACCTTGGCATACCACTGTCTACTGAAAAGTTGACCCTATAACAATGACAATCTCTTACAAATAAAATTTTCAAAAAGATCTCTTATTGGACTGCTAAAAAGTTACTCTAGATAGGGACATAATTAAGTAAACAGAAGATATGAAAATTACTGTAGCAATGAAGTCAATAAGATTGACACTATTCACGGTACTTTGTGGTACTCCTTGTTGGGCATGGTTGTCTACATCTTTTCCTTCTTTGATCGAAAGTTTTGAATTACACCCTTTGTTGTTTTTTATTTGTCCAGCTTGCGTATTACTTTCGCTTAAAAAAATTAGTTAATCATTTATTTTACCAAATTAATTTTATTAATGATATTTGAAAGTAAAATTCTTTCACTAGTAATTGAATTAATTTAAATAATAATTACTTAATCAGAGTAAAAATAAAAGAATAATTAATATAAAATAATGGTATCCATCATTTATGGTTATGTCAAGAGGAAGGCCTCTGGTGACCTTTATTATATTGATATTTATTTCTATATTGTTGCTTAAACTTTTTTTTATAAATTTGAGTGAAGTGAAAAATACTACTACTAAAGAAATGTCATTATCTCCCCATATTTAAACATTAAATGTATTTTGAAAAGTATCAATGATATTTTGTCATTTTGATCTAAAAAATAAGTAACTCTATGATAATTTGTATTAAACATTTATAATCACTTGTCCTATGTTCTTTCAACATTTATAATCACTTGTCCTATGTTCTTTCAATTATAATTATTTACGACAAAACTTTAATTTAATACTATTAATTATATTTTACAATATTGTATACAATATGATACAATATACACGTGCAACGCACGTGCCGTGAGACTAGTATATCTAAGGATGCCAACTCCTTTTATTTTAATTAAAGAAAAATGGGCAACTGCCTCTTTAAGTTAATGAAAAGTTAACAGTTTTGAAAAAGTGATGCCCAAGTAATTTAATAAAATATATAAGTGTAATAAATTTATTGTTAAAAATTCCCTTGTCCCCACGTAAAGTGAGTGGTGTCATCCCCACATTCTACCTTATCTATAAAATTTTGAATAAAACCTATTAATAATAATAAATAATAACAATAATATAATTTCTTGACATAACAAGACTTATTATCTCCATTAAAACACTACTAAATTTGTAGAACTCTTATAAAAATAAATATATATACTAATACATCGTACCTAAGAAATTTCCATATATAATTAAAGATATATTAGGAAAACAATAATATTTTCAGATTTTGATTAAAATACAATGTTATCAAGTCAAGTGCGGTACGACAATAAAACTGTCAAATTTAGATTCGTAAGCATTCTATACGTTAAAAAATGACAATCATAAAAACATGAGGTGTTACAATAATGCACCCAGAGATGAGGTTCCTCCCACGCATCAGGAAGAGGTAGAAGAGAATGTGGAGATTAGAGACGAGGAGGATGTTGGACAGGAAGAGGATGCACCAGTTGGGAATACCGGCGTTCCTCCCTTAGACCCAGTGTTAGCTCAACAAATTGTGTCTTTTCTGAAAGGATTGGTTGGTCCTGGAATCCTTCTAGCAGTGCAAGCTACTCAACCCCCAACCAACCACCCCGCTACCGTTACTAGTCCCAGGAGAGATGCGGCATTAGGTAATGATTCATTTTTTCTTCCTTTGTTGGGTCCTGTAATGACTGGTAATGAACATGAAATGTTGACTAAGTTTTGAAACTAAAGCCTCCTATGTTTCTTGGTTTTGAGAATGAGGACGCTTATGAGTTTATTTTTGATTGTTATAAGAGGCTGCATAAGTTAGGTATTATACATCAGCACGGGGTGGAATTCGTTACTTTACAGCTTCAAGGCGAGGCTAAGCAGTGGTGGAGAGCTTATATGGAATGCAGATCATCAACTCTACCACCACTCACTTGGACACAGTTTCATGCTCTATTTCTGGAAAAGTATGTACTTCAGACATTGAGAGATCGTAAGAAGGATGAGTTCATGAACTTGGAGCAAGGTGGTATGTCTGTGGCTTCTTATGAGGCGAAGTTCCATGTTTTGTCTAGATATGCTACGCAATTGGTGACTACTGAGGAAGAGAGGATCCGTCTATTTGTTAAGGGACTGAATTCTGAGTTACAGGTATTGTCTGTGCACATGACTTCTGCAGGATTTTTTTTTATTGAGGTAATGGATTTCATGAAGAAAGTGGAGGGGGTGAGGCGAGATGGTCAGGCTAAGGCATTGGCCAAGAAAGCGAAGAACTTCAGTAACTTTTAGGGTTCTAACTCCAGAGGTTCAGGTAGGCCGACACTTCCAGCCCAGCCAATTTAGTCCTCTATGCCCGCTTCTATAGGTAATTACTCGGGAACTCCAACTCAGAATTTGATTCAGGATAGCCAGGGAGTCGCGTATGTGGCTGGCGGTAGGACATCTATCGATCGTACTTGTTATAATTATGGAGAACCTGGGCAAATGAGGACAGATTTTCCCCACCCGCACATGTTGGACCCAGCGCAGCAGTAGTCTAGAGTAATGGTGCCCGCGAGGAATGGTAATAATGGTCGAGGACGTCCACAAGATGGGCGAGGAGGAAATCAACGAGGCTGTGGAGGTCGGGGAAATGGTAATGCAGGCAGGGAAGTCGCCCGTCAAGATGACAAGGCTCAGTGTTACACCTTTCTGGGCAATATCGAGGCAGAGTCTTCTGACGCGGTGATCACAGGTACTATTCTTGTCTGTGACCGGATGACTAATGTGTTATTTGATCCAAATTCTACTTATTCTTATGTGTCAGTGTGATTTGCCTCAGAATTTGATATGATTTGTGATATACTTGATGCCCCAATCCATGTTTCTACCCCCGTTGGAGAGTCCGTCATAGTTACACATGTCTATCGTGCTTGTCCTATCTTGTTTATGGGTTTTCAGACTTGGGTTGATTTGGTTATTTTGGATATGACTGACTTCCATGTCATCTTAGGCATGACTTGGTTGTCCCCCTATTATGTTGTGCTTAATTGTAATACTAAGTATGTAACTCTAGAGATCCCCGGTAGGGACAAATTAGAGTGGGAAGAGGTGTACAAGCCTAAGCTAGCTAAGATCATATCCTCCATTCGGGCTAGGAAACTGGTGGCGCAGGGTTGTTTTGCTTATTTGGCTAATATTCGGAATGTTGAGGTTGAGTCTCCCTCTATTGAGTCTATCCCTATGGTGTCAGAATTTAGAGAAGTGTTCCCTGCTGATTTGCTTGGTATACCTCCGGATAGAGATATAGATTTCTGCATTGACTTGGGACCTGGTACCCGCCCCATTTCTATCCCTCTTTATCGTATGTCTCCTGCGGAATTAAGAGAGCTAAAGGCTCAAATCCAAGACTTCTTGATAAAGGATTAATTCATCCTAGTACTTCCCCTTGGGGTGCTCCGGTCTTATTTGTTAAGAAGAAGGATGGTAGTACGATTCGTGCATAGACTATCCTCAATTGAATAAGGTCACTCGTAGAAATAAGTAGCCACTACCTTGGATAGATGATATTTTTGATCAATTTTAGGGTGCATCCATTTTCTCTAAGATTGATTTAAGGTCTGGTTACCATCAATTAAAGATTAGGCCTGAGGATATACCAAGAACGACATTTAGGACTCGTTATAGGCACTATGAGTTCCTAGTTATGTTGTTCGGGCTGGAAAATACGCCTGCAGCTTTCATGAGTTTTAAGAATGGTGTGTTCAAACCCTTCCTTGATTCATTTGTTATAGTATTTATTGATGATATTTTGGTTTATTCGAAAAATGAGGAAGAGCATGCCGACCATCTTCATATTGTTCTGGGTGTTCTTGGGAAACAAAAGTTGTATGCGAAATTTTACAAGTGTGAATTTTGGTTGACTTCGGTTACCTTTTTGGGGCATGTAGTTTCGAAGGAAGGGGTAATGGTAGATCCCCAAAAGATTGAAGCAGTTAAGAATTGGGTCCGGCCTAGTTCAGTGACTGAAATTAGGAGTTTTGTGGGGTTCGCCAGCTACTACCGTCAGTTTGTGAAAAACTTTGCTTCTATTGCCGTACATTTGACAAGATTGACCAAAAAGAGGTACCTTTTGAATGGACTGAAAAATGTGAGGAGAGATTTCAAAAAATCAAGACTCTTTTGACCACAACACATATTCTTGCACTTCCGGTGGAAGGTAAATATTTTATTGTTTATTGTGATGCTTCACATTCAGGTTTGGGTGCGGTGTTGATGCTGGAAAAGAATTGCATAGCTTATGCATCGCGACAGTTGAAAGTTCATGAATGAAACTACCCAACACACGATTTAGAGTTGGCAGCGGTAGTGTTTGCTTTTAAGATCTGGCGGCATTATCTTTATGGTGTTAAGTGTGAAGTATTTACTGACCATCGTAGCCTACAACATGTATTCACTCAAAAAGAATTGAATCTGAGAAAACGAAAGTGGATGGAGTTAGTCAAGGATTATGATGTGACCATCCAGTATCATCTGGGTAAGGCTAATGTAGTGGTGGATGCACGAAGCCAAAAAGCGGTGAGTATTGGTAGTCTAGATTGCTTAGGTATGACCAAGCGACCTTTGGTGATATTGGTAGTCTAGATTCCATTCTAAGGTCGAAGCAAGACAACACTAAACCTTCATACTCATCCCACTTATGCATCTCTAAAACACCACATTGCATCATTTCTTTCAACATACCTCAAAACTCACCATATCCAAGCCGGGTTCTACCAACAATACTCATAACCAAACAACTCATTCATACTAAAATCAACTTCACAATCTTGCACCTCACATCTACCAAGTCACAAAGCCATAGTTGGCATCACTACCAAACTTTTTCTCCTTCAACCCTTGCAACACCAACTCTCAAGGGGGGTCACACTCTAAGGACCATCACATAAGGAATAAGGGAAAGACATTATAGAGATAAACTCTATGGCACGACTTGAAGAATGAAGAAGTGAAACTTTTTTAACACCCAATAGACTCCTATTCATAATGTGGCGTGCTTCACATTATGAACAAGACTCTACTAAATGTGGTTTGAGACAACCTAAGACCATTCCAAAACCTTATGCTCTGATACTAAGTTTGTCACGACCCGAGAGCACCCCTTAGTCGTAATCGGCGTATTCGACCTCGAAGAGGTCTTATACAAGCCTCATGGATCATTCATTGCATACGATACTTAAAAAATAGAGGATAATTTAAAACTTTCTTCACACACAAAGATACTTTCATTAAATAGCAAGCGGAAGACTTTCTAGACTTTATACAATATGTCTCAAAAGCATCTAACACTTTAGAGTACAACATTTGGGACTAAGCCCATCAAAACTTAAAACAATACTAAAAGACATAAAAAGGAACATGTGGGGTCTTGTCCTTGAATCTATGAAGACTCACCAAGTCTTCATCTTCAAGCACCTTAGAAACCTATCCTTCAACCATAGAACACCAATATCTCCAATCCCTACACTTAGTCAAAAGGGGAAGAAATGGGGTTAGCACAATTAAGCACTAAGTATGGAAGCCATGCAAAAACATGCAAAAAAGGAAATTTCATTGAAATCATGCTTGTATGCCATTTGGTAAAACTTCATGAAATACAAGTATAAGAGTCACAATACTCAACCATAATCAACATACAAGTCATAAAACACTTTAGTACATACTCCACATATAAACCATTCCTTTACCTTTAACCATCCACCTCAAGTAACCCTTAGACGATGCTTTGTTCAATGTATGGATAGCGTCCCATATCTCCATCCACACTAAAGCATCCTCCTAAGGTCACCAAAAGTGAACTTACCACCTATCATGCTTCATATTATGAGTCCTCATGCTCAACTAGCATCAACATACAACACATAAACATAATCGTCAAATAAGCCATTTCATGATCTTAGGACCTCCATCTAAAGTTACCTTGAGCCACACTTAAGTAAGACATGAAGTGGCCGGCCATACAACCTCTTCATAGCCGCCCATACAACCTCTTCATACACACCTAAGTGTTCCTCAAGGCTACAATAGATAAGAACCCTTACATTTTAACATAACATGGTAAGTATCTCATTTCACCATATAAGCTACTCATTCATCATTTTACTTAGACAATTAAGTCAACATTCATCATTAGAGACATTTAGGTCACATTCATGCATTTAGGGGACTTTCATTCATTATCCATTAAGGATTAGGAAACTCACTTTAGTATCCTTCAAAGCCTACTCGTGCCATGTGTAGATAACATCCCATACTACTACCTACACGTTGTAGAGCCTATCCAATAACTAGAGTGCACATCCCACATGATGGGAATAGGCATTAACCGACATAGACCATAAGAGCTAGACATTGAATCCGATGTTCTACCCCCACACCGAAAAGCGGTGTTCTACTTGCCTAAGGTAGAACTAGATGATATTATAGCATTGGTGTAGACCACTAGCTAATATATCTCCTATGTGGGCACATAGTTCTGAGGTAGGAAGATGTTCATTGGAACTCTAGCCTATCATTGGGAGAGTTTCCATCTAACCCTATCCACTCGGTGCTTAGCCTCCATTCACATAGAGTATTTCATTCACATTCATTGTACTTGAGAGGGATACCAATACTAGGTCTATCGATCCAAATTACATTACACAAGAAAGGGTCCTTTCACTAGGTCTTCCGATTCAAGGTACATTAAGGATAGCTCATGACTTTCCAAGAAGGGTGCCTTCTACATTGGGTCTACTGATTCAAGGTCATTACTCATTCATTCATGAAAGGGCACCTATACTAGGTCTACCAATTCAAGACATCAATCACACTTCATGTAGGGGATACCACATTTGGTCTACTGGTCCTAAGATACATTCATCACATCTCCTTCAATTACACAAGGAGGAGGATGCCCTAGGCCTACCAAATCAATGTGCAAGATTAAATTACAATACTAAGAGGACCTTTCACATTAGATCAACCTCATACATAATTACTAAGAGAGAATATACTTTCCATCTCAACACAATAATCCTTCATGCTAGATCACCATTGAGATCACATAAACATCTTCACATTGTACATACATCTAAAAAATAACATGATAATACTTCAATTCACAATATAATACCTTCATGGACATAATCACAATACATTCAATATATATAAGCACCTCCACCATAAGTGGATCAATCCATACAAGAACAAGTCTACTATAACATGAAGTTAGGTCAACTTACCATTCTCCAAAGCCATAATCACCATTACTAAATTCTCCAACAATTCACCGTAAATAGGTATAGATAACAATAGAAATCAATAATACATTTTAATCTAAGCATAATTCCATCAACATCCAATCATAATCATAAAACCCACTTCATAAGCCAAATTTAGTGATTTAGAGAAATCATGGGTTCATAGAGTTTTTTTTTCATCTTAAAATCATAAATTAACAATCAATATAATCATAGTTTATCAATTGAAATCGTTTGATGCAAAAACCCATGAGTTTGAGTAAGAATTAAGGTTTTTAATAAACTTTGGAAACTTGAAAACTCTTTTGAAATTGACTCTAGGGTGATAGCTAACCCTAGATGAAGGACTGACATACCTTATAAGATGAATCCACATGAAAATTGAAGAAGAAAGCACTTGAATTCCACAACCCTAGCTTG
Organism: Solanum piurae; assembly: GCA_029582685.1. Classification (NCBI taxonomy): domain Eukaryota; kingdom Viridiplantae; phylum Streptophyta; class Magnoliopsida; order Solanales; family Solanaceae; genus Solanum; species Solanum piurae. Next base: position 11,093 of record JAJOOO010032009.1, read on the forward strand.
AACTTGACCTTGATCTTCAATGGCGTTCTAGAGAGAACTTTCTAGGAGAGGGGTTTGATTTTGAAGAATGAATTCTAAATGGAGGTTTAAATGTTTTAATACACTTAAAATACCTAAAAATACTAAAAACAACCGTCCATGCATTTAATTGGACAAGGGTGGAATTTACCAAACCACCCTTGGCTAGGCCAAACACATGACAGCAAAACAGGTGAGACTTACGAAACCCCCACCTACAGACCGTAGGTGGGGTGACAGGCCATTCTGTCACTCCGTCGTTTGTGACTGAGACTTGGCCATGGGAGCTAAGGCTCCCTAGGCTAAGTCTTGACTTATGGAGTGGACTTACTGGTCGTAAGTGGACCTACTGGTCGTAAGTCATGGCCGTAGTTCACCACTTTTTGGCAGCTTGGAGTCTAAACTTAAGGTCCTCCTCAAGGACCCTTAGGGTGGTCCTTGGAGAGTCGTACCCGGAAATTTAACCCCTAAACATGCCCATCTAAGTGTGAGAGTCACCTCCACATGATTTAGACCTCAAACAACACACCAAACTCCAATGGCACCACACTAGAACACATTAACTCAAAAGACTAGTTTTCGAACGTCATGGTCGTCCCTTGACGTTTGACCTCAAAAATCTTTAAGCTAAACTTTAAAAGCCAAAACTAATCATTTTAACAAGTTACTAACTTCCTACAAACATGTGAAGCTCTAGTTCATCCTATTTCATTTTAGAGTTGTTACAGTAATACACTCTCTTTTATTTTTTTAAAAATTGTCACATCACACTCCACATGGACAAAATATTCAATCTTGATAAAAATTAAATAAATTATTAGTATTAGTTAAAATTAAAAGTTAAAAAAATATTATCCAAAAAAATAATATTTCTTTTATACAATAAAATGTAAAATATTTTTCTTTCCCCACTCC
>JAJOOO010032010.1:0-12985 GCA_029582685.1 Solanum piurae
TAAGAAAAAAAGTGAGAGATTTCTATTTGAGGTTCGGTTGTAGCTTCAATCAATATTTGGTTCTTTGTTCCTTTCATGAATTTGCAAACAAATTGGAACTTATTGTGATCTACTTTTTTATCTTCTATTTCAATATATTGGAGAAGGCTTTGGCTTCATATTAAAGGTCCATTTTTTAACGTTCATTTAACTTATTCCATGTTTGTTAGTATAGCGAATTTATAAATTCTTTACTTTTTATAATGTATGATTTTAGTTCAATTTTTTTGTTAGTTTATTAATTTTCTTGATGCAACAATAATAGTAAGTATATATTTTATTGAAATTAATCTTTCATGTTTTAATAATAACTTTTGAAGACATACTTGTTCATTATTAAGTCTAGTTTTCAATATAAAGTGAAGTAAAACACTTCCTAAGTTTTAATGGGTAAATCATTGTTATATTATTGGTAATAAGAGGTATTTATATTACCTTAGTTTCTAGTGCACTTTGCCACATATATCATCTTTATATTGTTCCATTAATATAACCAATAAAAAAAATTAAATTTTTTATAAAAAGGGTGATTTCATTTCGTCCATTTCTTAATGGTCTATTTCATGATTTTTATATTACATTTGTTTAAATTAACCGTTAGGAGAATGATTAAGCCTATAATAATAAGGGGTAAACATTAGGATCTAAAGAATTTTATCCAAATTTTACAAACGAAATATAAATAAATAAAGAAACAAATAATTGTAGCAAGGTTGGAAAGCACTGCTACCATTACACCACACACTAATAAAATAAGACAGTTATTAGACAGTTTAAAATAAATCAAAGAAGGAGGATAATAAGTATTTTTTAAAGGTAATAAACATTATGTATCCAAAATTTAATCGAAGGCAAATACAAGTCAATAAAGTGATTGTGCTAGAACTACAGGACTCAAGGGATACTTGATACCTTCCCTTAGGTTAAAAAAATTTGTTACCTGGATTTCTAACTCGCAGACCAATAAAATGAAGTGTCAGTTTTCTTTTGATTAGGGATCTAAATAAGGTGTCTTGGAACATCAAAACTCACTTTGTTGTGGCGACTCTGTAAAATAAATAATCCCTTTTCAAAATGTCACTTTAATTGGAAACATTCTTTTTTTCAAAACTTTCATTTAAAAAAATAGGGGTGTGATAATTACAACCCACCTATATGCATATTTACTCATGGGTACTTAGATTTCCGTATATTTTTCAAAGTATTGCTCAAATTGACGATTTACCCTTAAGAAAAGTCGTCACTTTATCTATCATTGGGAAAAATATTGCAATCAGGTCAATATTGGGTACTTAGACTTCACCCACATCAAATTAATTCAGGACCCATCAAATTCATCAGTTTAATTTCACATTTTAACCAACACATTTAATATTCGCAATTTATAGGTAGTACACAGACATTTAGTTTATAGGGCTACCCAATGAAATCCAACAATCATAATCATCAAATGGCTTCAAGCCCATACACATAATGCAATTTAAAGCTCAAAATTTTCAACAAAATAAAAAACCAACCTAAGTATGAAGAAAAACGTGAGACTAATAAAAAAAGGGGATTGGGTCGATAGCTATACCAAGCAAAAGCACTCCTCACACTTAGAAATCATGCACGAAAGACTCACAATCACTCAAAAATAAGGCAATGTAAGAGAAGGAAGAGGAAAAGGCTTAACGATTTCAAAGAATTTTCATTTTGATTTGAAAATACCCTTGGCCTTTTTATATTAGGCCCATTCGAAGGTAACAACTAACGTCACCAAACTTGTTTGGAGAATCACCAATTGGACCTCAAGCTCGCCAAACATGCCTGAAAAACACAAAACCTAAACACTTATCTGTCGGACCTGATGGAGTCCACATAGTGTACTTCAGTGGATTGCCATTTGGAGCTCAGGCCGTCTAAATGGATAGTACACTTTTCCACACGTTCAATCTCAGAGGGGCATACAAGAATGAGTATGCAAAACACCTTCAACATATCATAATTTTGGGTTTAGGCATCGCCTAATGCTTCCTTTATCAACCTTTCAACTTCTTCTTAACCTACACACAACAAACGTTATTGAATGCAATAAATGCAAAAGTAAAGCCTTGGGTTGCCTCCCAAGAAGCGCCTTATTTAACGTCATGGCACAACAAAGTTCTCAATTTCTCAACATTTATTTTTGGGATTTAGAACAGTGTCACTAGGCAACGTTCCCTTTTGCCTTGGATTGAGATGAGTGGAGATCTTGCACAATTGGGTCTCCAGCTGGTTGATAGATACCCAATAATAGGTCGCAGTTTGAGATAAAGTAGAGAAGTCATTTTTCAAGTCCTTCAACACTTTATCGGATCCTTCAACCTTATTGAACATCTTCGTGAGAATTTCCTTGGTTCGACTTCCTTCTTTCCCATTTGGGTCTTCTGGTCATTGGCAATCATGGGAAGGAACATATTTATTTTTGTTAGCCTCTCTATCTCTCCAATTTTTACCTCACCAATCTTTCTAACCATTATATCTATCCTTGTTCTATCCTTGCTTCTCACCTTGTCGTTGATAATTGGTGTGAAAAATATCCATTTAGTTTCCCAAATATTGAAATTCTTCATTGTATAATGTCTCAAAATTGGAATCATCCATGCACTGCCGACTGTTGGTTCCAATCGTATTTGTCGACTTAAGTCCACCTCCCATGACATATTTAGATAAAAAAAATGAGTTGGGTTCACCAAAAAGGTTGTCTTCTCTTTTATGGGCCTCTCAATATTTTCTTTGCTCATGCCCAATTGTAGAGTAGGCATATGATCATCTCTAGTATGACATGCTTGAGTTGATTAGGTTATGTCATCTAGCAATAAAGCAGCCACATCATACGGTTGCCTCATTAATTCTCCTTGAACTAACTAATCTACCATACTTTTATTAACTGAATCAAGGCTGTAATAAAAGTTTTGCAGCAGCAAATCATTCGGTATTGGATATTGCAACAGTAGTTTCTTGAACCACAACCAAGTTTCATATAGAGGTTCACATCTAATGCGCTTGAAATTTTGGATTTGGGTTCTAAGTTTCATCATCATTGGAGGGGTAAAGAATCTCTCCAAGAATGTATCACTTAACTCTTCCCAAGAAGTGATAGAGTGGTTTGGAGATTCTGTCAATCATCTTGAAGCTTCATCCATCAAAGAGAATGAGAATAACCTCAACCTCACGGATTCTTGGGAGATGTTCTTGAACACAAACAGTTCACACACCACTACAAAATTCCTAAGATGGTCATGGGGATCTTCATGAGCTAAACCCCCAAAGATTCCTCTTAGGTGGAGCAATTGTAGCATTATTCCGGTTATGTGAAACACAACTCTCCGTCTGTGAGAGGTATCCAGATGGCTCCCGTGGTTTGAACAATATTCACGTGCATATCATTCAAATCACCTATGTTGTTGTTTTGACCATGGTAACTATCATTGTAACTACCGTGGTCACTCATTGTGTAAGATCTATCCAACAACAACATGAAACAATAATCTACTACAATTAAACAACATTACAAACTAATTTCTCAATAGGAATTCTCAACCACCATCGGCAACAACCATTTTTTATAACGCTCAAATATCCTCTTTAAACCAATTTTAAAAAAACTCAACGAAGAGCCGGGTCGAGTCTCACAGGTAATGGTATATCATTCAGAATTCTTATTAAGAAATTTGAATTGTAAAATCATTCATTTGTAATTGTAAAAACAAGTGGGTGGATAATTCCACCAATTTAATAAAAAGCTTTGTTTATAAATTGTCACAATTAAACTTAAAATACGGAAATCTCAAGAATTAACAAGCAATCTAGGGGTACGGGATTGGAAATTAATGTTAAAGAGGAGTAATTGTGTTGCTCTATAGTGATGAACATTCATGAATAGGATAAGTCATCTTCAATGACGCTAATCTTCTTTGGATCTCATAGAATCCTTGCATAGAATATCTTTTTGGTCTCATCTGTATGCAATATAAACAACCCAATAACTTACTATATTCTCTCCTTCAATGCAAAAATACGACAAATAGATCTGACCCGTAGCCTCTATTTTCAAGGAACCTACCGACATCAAACCTACATTGCTAGTGTTGGACTAACTACCCACTTCAATCAATCTCTTTTGAGCATCAACCAGAGATCGGAAGTAAGAATTAAGTTTGAAACCTTAACAATAAATTAACCCCATGCTAGTTAGCCCAAATTCTTGTATGAATAGTATAAAAACATAGCATAACATAATATCGACTACATTAACTCAACACCCAACCCCATAGTTGGACCCCTAGATCTTGAGGTTTTAGCCACCCATCACAAAAAGTTGAGAAATTATATCTTCCACGAAAGCGTCCATGGGTAACATGAGATTAAGCAATTACAAGCAAATCCACTTTTGATTCAACTTCAATTTGTCAAATTCAAGAACAAAGTTGAAAACCCACAAAAGCTAAAAAGTGTTCTTCACAAGGTAAAAATGTTTCTCAAAAAGCTCTCAAAGGAGGAATCCTTTTCTCAGTTTTTCTGAACTCTTCTTTTTCCCCTTCTTTGGGCTATTTATATTTTCTCAAAATTTGGTCCAAAAACTCAATGTGCATCTCACTCGACGACATTAGTCGGGCTCACCGACCTCTTTCGGTGAATCACCAATCGAGCTTCAGCTCGTCTTTTCTTGCTCTAGGCATCATGTGTTTGAACCTCATCATTGAGCTCATTTGAGTCTGGCTTTCATGTTTGGCGAATCACCGATACCACCTTGGTTCGCCTTTGCAGCCTTCAATTTTGCTCCTTGCACTGTTGATTTCGGCGATGATTAGCAAGGTCACCTTTCTCATTCAGTGAGTCACCTTTTAATTTTTAGTTCACTGACCTATCTCAATAGAAACAATTGTCATATGAAAATGGAAATTTGATCACGAAAAGAAAAGGATTGCTGGAATTATATTATGGGTGGTTCATATGAAAATGGAGATTTAATTATTTATAATAAACCTTAGATTGTGTGTAATCATTTAAACATTATTGAATATAAATTTTATAAAATAATTTGGATTACATTAGATTCATGATTATATTAGTCCAAATAAAAATTATGGAATAATATAATTGGGTTAATTATTTAAGTCCAATAAATATGGATTTAAATAGTCCAAATTAATTGATTTGGGATACGATAGATAAGCTCAATTTGCGAAGCCCAATGCCATTTCATCCTAGAGGCCTAGTTTAGGGCCACATGTCAAATGACGTGGCATGCCAAGCCAAGAAAAGAAGCTAATAGGATGATTTCATGTGTCAAAAGGACAACCCACTTCGTAAAGCTCATACGCCAAGTTACTTATATTTGTTTGGCCCAAGGAAAACATGTTCCTATCACAACTCCTCTATTCATAAACTATAAATAAGGGTCCTCATAATTCAAAAAAAAAGCCAGAATTCTAAGAAAAAGCCATAGAAATGTCATGGATATGAAGCCACAAGATTTCTCTACAAGTTCAAGAAATCAAGAATTTAAGTTCAAGAACAATCAAGATGAAGACCATCGGATTCAAGAACAAGATTGAATCCCTTGAATTCAAGTAAAAGTCAAGATCAAGATAAAATTCAAGTTCAAGTTCATCAAAGATTTAAGAACAACTCAAAAACAATTGAATCCAAGATCAAGTTCAAGAACAAATTAAAGATTCAAGATCAAGCTCAAGAGCTCTTGAATTTATTTATGAATAGACGAACTAGAGTAATCATAGAGATTGTAACACTTATTCTTAAAATCAATAAATAGGATTGTTGCGATACTTCTATGTTCTTAATTATTATTTTCTCAGTCCAAATTTTATTGTCCACAAATTCTAGCACGCCCAGTGGGACAATATTTACCTCTCATCTCAACTTTTCAAGAATCAAAGAATATCAAGATTACTTCCAAGAAGATCAACTCTCAATCAATTGCCTCTAAGACCACTAACTTTAAATTCTTAGTTGAAGTTGAAAGAATCCTTGGTGTTACCGGCAGAAGCTTCGGAGATGTCGCGAGGAGCAAAACAACTATTCTGGGACAACAAACACTTTAAGTGTCGTCCACATCAACTCTTGTTTTTGGGTCTTCAACTCCAAAAGGATCAAGATCCTCCACAAATACAGTAGAAGCAGGAAGCAGCGGTGCTGAAAAGATCAAGAAGACCTTAGCTCTACTTGAGCAATGTGGTTCCAAGAACTCTACCACAAATGGGAACTATGATTCAACCAATGAATCTTCTCCACATGCATTACATCATGTAAGTCCATTAAAGATCAACTTGAACGACAATCCATGCTACTCTTCTCTATCCCCAATGATCATGCAAGGTATGGTAACTGATGCTTCTTCTACTAATGAACAACTTGATAATCTGACAAAGTCGGGTGAAGGATTAACAAAGCATGTATAGCACTAAGAGTCTTGAATTAATAAGTTGATAGATAGGATGGAAGGAATTTTAGATCGAGCAGCTAGTCGTGCGCCTGGAAAGGGTATTAAAGTTCAACAGATCAAAAATCCTGCAAAAGAACGTCGCTTGTCAAGGAGAGGTTAGTTTCTTCTAAAGAAATGATCCCACTCGATTTCTTGAAGAAGTTCATCAAAGAGAAAATCAAAGAATAGTATGAAGTCTCCACCAAGTCTTCTCATATGTATGCCAAGCCATACATTGTAAGAATTGATAACTTCAAAATGTTAGTCATTTATACACCTCCAAAATTTCAACAGTTCAAGGACAAACCCTTATAAAATATGAAATTCTTTAACAATTTACTTCAAGTCTTTAAATTCTTCAAATACGCAAGTTGAAATCTTCAAATCCTTCAAGTCTACAAGTTGAAGTCTTCAAATCCTTCAACTACGCAAGTTGAAGTCCTCGAATTCTTAAGGTACGTAAGTTAAAGTCTTCAAATCCTTCAAGTCTACAAGTTGAAGTTGTAACATCTCAATAACCAGACTTAGAAAATGCAACATAAAACCACCATAACCAGTGAACCGCGGTAAGGTTCACGAACTATGAGAGGGACCACAATCCATTGACCTGCCCGTGACCTCAGCACCCTTCCAGCAGAGGTGGACTACAGAGCCCTTCACGGGTTGTGGACCAGCTCACATGCCGTACTGACGCTAATGGGAGCCCTGTAGAGTCCACCAGGTCCAGACGTCAGACCACGAGACCCTTCACGGATCGCGGTCCTGACGATGGACCGTGGTGGTACCCGTGGATGCTCGTCCCAGAACCAGCAACAACTGGACCAAGGACCACAACCAGTTTGACGGTCTGTGGTCCCTTTGACGGACTGTCAGATAGGTCGTGGTCAGCTGCGTCAGACTTTTAAGTCAGGGGTCATTTGTTCTTTTCCCTATGAGTTGGAACCCTAAACTACGTTGTTTAAGCTCCACTATGTAGTTTGGGCCAATTTTAGCCTAGTGACTTAATTAGAACTTACCCTAATCAATCATTCACAAAAATCAGACGAAACTTAGAGCAAAACGGAGAGAAAAGTTGAGTTGTCCCTCAAGAAACCACAGCAAGGTTTTCTTAAGTTCCAGCCTCGAAATCAAAAGATTTCTCCGTGAATTTCGTCACCAGTTATGTGGAATTTCACTAGTGGGTTTCTTTCACCCATTAGGTCCCTAGAATTTAGTCAGATTTTTTATTCCCTTCATATTATCTAGACCTAGGTTTCTAGAATTTTAGCTAATTACTATGATTTAGTTATTGTAACGTTCTTAATCAAATTATCATGTCTTGGAATTATTTTTGCATAGATTCTTGCATAAACTCAGAACACTAGTTATGTAATTCTTTTAGTTCATGAATTACATTAGCTAGGATAGATAAACAAATATACATGCCTTAGTTTTTGAATGTTTCATTATCAGAAATAAATGTTGCATTTTCATATTTGCATGTCAGATTATTGAGCTATCCAGTTTACTTCAGTTATGTTATAATTTACACATATTCAGTTGGGAGTAGACTTTATACAGAGTTGGAGTAGGGTCAGTCACCCTTATAGTCCCAAAACTACGTGCCCCTGTAGGTTATAAGTCCCCTATGTGGGCATCAGTTTAGTGATCACGCCAGCCATGCCGCTATACCTCTGGCAGGGTATATTGGGTCCTCTCTATGGGGGCATATACATTAGACTCCGCATTTAGCTCACGTGGTTTTATGTCGGTTATTAGTAGCTCCCATAGTCAAATTTTAGTGCATTGCCCAGGTTATCAATTACAGTTCAGTATTCAGATTCAGCATGTTATAAACTTGGTCATTAGATATGGTTTAGTTCATATTCAGTATTTTTCAATATAGTATCATGATCATCTTATATCATTGCTCGGTATGCTTTGTTCAATTATGTACATTGTTCAGGTTTATTATATCTTTCATGCTCAGTACCTTACAAGTACTGACGCATACTTTGTGCTACATCTTCTCGTGATATAGGTTCAGGTCCTCAGCATTTAGATCACGCATAAATCGGTTCCCGATATCCAGTTCAGTAGAATCAGTGGTGAGTCATCAATATTCAAAGACGATTAACATGATTATCTTTCTACTTTCATTCTCTTAATTTAGTTTTGCTAAATTTAGCTGGGGCATGTCCCAGCATCTCTAGTCAGTTAGAGGCTTTATTTCAGACATAGTTAGATTCAATTTTAGTTTGAATTTGACCTTTCAAATATGTTTAAACTCTCAGTTTTTATATATTCAGATGGTGTTGGGTGTTTACCATCATTTCAGTTTATATCATGTTTCAAGCTTTTGGACAGTATTTCTTTTTGAGAAAATCTTTAAGTATGCTAGCAGGGTTAGCTTAGGGTCACTTGTGATCCTAGGTCATGTGTTTATGCCCTGGGGTAGCTTTGGGTGTGACAAACTTGGTATCAAAGCACTAGGTTTAAGAGTCCTAGGATGTCTGAAAAGTCATACTAAGTAGAGTCCTTTTCATAGGTGTGAAGTGCACCACATCTAATGAGAGGGAGGCTGCGAAGTGTTTCAGGAAAACTTCACTCTCTTTGTTACTCTTATCGTGAGTAAGGTATGATCTAACTTCTTGTTTCTAACTTGACGTTATGCATTTCAGATCATGCCTCATCATAGAGCTTACCCTAGAAATGCTAACGCACACAATGCGAGCGCAGCTCTTCCAGCCCCAGTTCATGAGGTTACGAATGCAGAGTTTCAAAATGCCATCCATCTTTTGGCTCAAAGTGTAGACAACCATAACAACCAGTAGGTTCCGTTTTTGCAAATGCTAGTGGTGGATCAGTGGCAGTCAGAGTTCATGATTTTGTTAGGATGAATCTGCCTGAGTTTTTACGGTTGCAAGTTGGTGAGGATCCCTAAAACTTCATAGATGAGGTCAAGAAGATCTTTGGAGTGATGCAAATAACTAGAAATGATAGAGTAGAGTTGACGTTCTACCATCTCAAGGATGTAGCTCACATCTGGTTTACTCAATGAAAGGAAAACAGGGGTACAGAAGCTGCTCATGTGACTTGGGAGTGTTTTTTCAGAGCTTTTATGTACATCTTCTTTCCAAGAGAGTTGAGAGAGGCAAAAGCTCAGGAGTTCATGAATTTGAGGCAAGGTTCCATGTCAGTCCAAGAGTACGGACTTAAGTTCACCCAGCTCTCCGAATATGCTCCTTACATGGTTGCCAATTCTAGGGCTAAGATGAGTAAGTTTTTATTTGGGGTATTTGATTTGGTAAGGACAGAGTTTAGAAATTCTATGTCGTTGGAAGATATGAACATCTCTAGGCTCATGACTCATGCTCAGCATGTTAAGGGAATAAACTTAGGGAACAGACTAAGGAGAACAAAAAGGCTAGGACAGGTAATTATGAGTATTCTCAATAGAAATCGGGTGGTGGAAATCGCTCGTAGTTTCAGTAGGAATCTTCTGCTCCAGCACCTTCATCAGCTAGAGGTCCATCTTCTTGGTTTTGACAGGATCATAAAGGTAGGGCATCAGGCTCTAAGTCTCAGGGGAGTGTTTCAGGCACCAAAACCTACCCAACTTGTCCAAAGTGTGGTAAGAACCATACGGGCGAGTGTCTTGAAAAAAATGAAGGATGTTTGAGGTGTGGTCAGTCTGGTAACAGGTTGAGAGATTGTCCTTCTTCCAAAGAGGGTCAAGGAGACAACAATGGTAGGGCTCAGTCTACAACTTTAGCAGCACCAGCACGTCACCCGACTCAACAGGGTAACTCATCTGGTACAGGTAGCGGTCAGCACCAAAACAAGTTGTATTCTTTTTAGGCTCGCCAGGATCAGGAAGATTCTCCTGATATGGTCACTGGTACGTTACGAATCTTTAACTTAGATGTTTATGCTTTATTAGATCCAGGGGCTACTCTTTCCTTTGTAACTCCTTATATAGCAGTCAACTTTGATCTTAGTCTAGAAACTTTTTCAGAACCCTTCTCAGTCTGTACTCTAGTCGGTCACCTAGTTATAGCTAGACGGGTATACAGAAATTTCCCTGTCACAGTCTCTCAAAAAGTCACCTCAGCAGATCTTGTAAAGTTAGAAATGGTAGACTTTGATATCATTCTAGGCATGGATTGGTTACATTCATGTTATTCCTCAGTCGATTGTAGAACTAGGATCATTTGTTTTCAGCTTCCAAGCGAACCAGTCTTAGAATGGAAGGGTAGTAGCTTAGTGCCTATGGGTCGATTCATTTCTTGCCTTAAGGCCAGAAAGATGATCTCTAAGGGTTATCTCTATCATCTAGTTAAAGTTAAGAATTCAAGATCTGAAACCCCAACTCTTGAGTCAGTTCCAGTAGTAAATGAGCTCCAAAAGTGTTTCCGGAATTGATCTCCTTTCAGATACCCAGCCTATTTCTATTTCTCCTTATAAAATGGCTCCATTTGAGCTTAAGGAATTGAAAGAGCAGTTGAAAGACCTTCGATATAAGGGATTCATTAGACCTAGTATTTCGCCATTGGGTGCGCCAGTATTGTTCGTGAAAAAGAAAGATGATTCTCTTAGAATGTACAATTACTATCGGCAGTTGAACAAAGTCACAATCAAGAATAAGTAACATATCCCCAGGATTGATGACTTCTTTGACCAACTTCAAGGTTCTAGTCATTTCTCAAAGATATACCTCAGATCTGGTTATCATCAGCTTAGAGTCATAGATATTGACATCCCAAAAATAGCCTTCAGAACTTGGTATGGTCATTATGAATTTGTAGTTATGTCATTTGGACTAACCAATGCTCCTGCAGCTTTCATGGATTTATTAATAGATTATTCAAGCAGTATTTGGACTTGTTCGTTATCATCTTTATTGATGATATCCTTATTTACTCTAGGAATGAGGAAGAACATGCGACTCATTTAAGAGTGTTCCTGCAAACTCTCTAACATCTTATTTATTCGCTAAGTTTAGCAAATGTGAGTTTTGGTTGTAATCTGTTACTTTCCTTGGTCATATTGTGTGTAACACACCGTGTCCTAGATAGACCAAAAATGCAGATTTTGAGAAGTTGCATGTGCAACCCACACTTGCAATCCACGAACCGTAGGTCAGACCACGGCCCGTGCTGGTGGTCCGTGGTTCACCACTGCAACCCCTCTCCAAACCCAGCTCAGAAATCAGCTAAGTCTCGACCCACGGACAGACCTATGGTCCATCGGTCAGACCACGGTCTGAGGTTTGTGTTCGTGGATCAAGACCCCTTTACCCAGCCTCTGATGCAAACTACGGTCGACCAGCACGGACTGTCGTTCGATCCAAGGTCCGTAGGTCTGACCATAGATTAGGGTCAACAGCCAGTTAGATGAAAGTTGCTGATTGGGTCAACTTCAAATGGTCATAACTCTTAGCACAAAAGTAATTATGTGTCCCATGACCTATGATATGATAGATAATTGAATTCTCTTTCCAACGCCACCGAGTTTTCTAAAATCCAACCTATGAGTAAAAAGTTAATGCTTGTTTTAGTGAAACCCTGTCGTGCAGACTTGACCTATGACCTCAATCTACGGACCATAGATTGACCTACAGCCCTTAGGTCCCGTCCGTCAATCACTCTGACAGCAGTTAAGTCAGGGGTCTTTTGGTCTTTTCCTATTTTGTTTAACCCCTAAGCTACGTCGTTTAGACCCTAAATTATGAGGTTTTAGTCAGTTTAAACCTAGAAACATAACTAGAACTTACCTAAGTCAAATCATTAATTAAAACATACAAAAATTAGAGCGTAAGAGGAGAAAGAAGTCAAGAACCCTAGTTCAAGAACACAACAAGTTTTCTTCAGTTCCAGCCCAGAAATAAAAGGATTTCTCCGTGAAATTCGTCACCAGGTATGTGGGATTTCACTAATGGATTCCTTTCACCCATTAGGTCCCTAGTTTTCAGTAAGTTTCTTGAGTCCCTTATAATGACTATACCTTGGGTTTCTTGAATGTTAAAATTATTTGGTTCAAAGCTGTTAGAATGATTCAAATCAGATTAGTATCTTAATATTCAGTTTATTGCATGAATTCCAGAACCCTAGCTATGAATTTCTTTAGTTCTTGAATTACACATGCTAGGTCAGATATTTCAGTTATTCAGTTATACATGCCTCAGTTATTAATGCATCAATATCAGTTTAATTGTTGCATTCTCAGTTTGCATGTTCAGTTCGAGCTATCCAGTAACTTATAGAAATTTAGTCATAATGTGTTAATCACTTAATCTATTGGGAGTTGTATAATATTGAGTTGGACTAGGGTTCAGCGTACCCATATAGTCCCAAAACTACGAGGCACTATACCGTGGGCATCATTTAGTGATCACGCTAGTATGCCTCTATACCTTTGGCCGGGTATATTGGGTCCTCTCGATGGGGCGTATACATCGGACTCCACATTTAGCTCATGTGGTTTTATTGTCGGTTA
>JAJOOO010032013.1:0-12446 GCA_029582685.1 Solanum piurae
TAAATCTGAAACCAATACAAACAAAGTAAATTATTAATTCAAAACCAAACAAAAAAAAAACAATTCAAATTAGAAATCAATTTAATTTTTCGGTTTAGTCCAAATAATGCACGCCCCTATATTACTTTTCATCCTAAAATTAGGATGATAAGTCCAATTGACTCATCCTACATTTGGCTAATTGTATGTCTAACCTATCTTAGGGCGTAAATTACGGTACTAATTAAACTATTAAAACCTTAAACTAAAAGAAATCAAACAATATAGGTAGCTTCTTTGTGACATTGCGTATAGGAAAATATATAAAGAACGTGGACTTACTTATGTTTCAATTTATTTGTGTTACTTTTTTTAGTCAGTTTTTAAAAGTATTATTTTATATACTTTTTCAAATAACATGTCTAAAATAATAAAATTTGATATATTCTATATATTTTTAATTTAAAATCACGAAATTAAAAAAAAAATTACTTTTAAAAATTACGTATCAAAAAATAATCAAATAAACAAATTAGAATGAAAGAAAATATTAGGCTGATTTCTTGTAAAGCTTAAGACTTCAAATGTAACTAATGTTCTGTCAGCGTAATAGCTGGATAATTTAATTTTATTCTTTTGTGCCTCATTATTGTAGTTTGTTGGTACTTTCTACGTTCCAAGTTGGAGTTAATATATTAATCTGTCATTAAGCGTTTATTTAGTAAAGTTTTTAATTTTATTTTATATCAATAAAATTACTTAGTTAGAGTTCGATTATTTTGAATTCACAATGTCCTATTTGAGTAAAATTGCTCCCCGCCAAAATAAAATTAATTTTGAAACCTCTGATTAAAAATAAAGCAATCTCATCCAGTGCACCACGTTAATACGGTCTTCTCATATTGCGTATACGGAGTTGCATTAAATTAGAAGTTGGCTAGCAAGAACATAAATTGGCTATAAATAGCCAATACTTTTTTGAGATTAAATCAACTCATTTTGGGGACTCCTTTTTTAAGGTGTGCATCATATCTCTCTCCTTCTCCCTCTCTTCTCACATAGACACACACATCTTTATTAAAGTTACAATATTTTATCCACTTTTTCAATGTTTTAGGTCTTGTTCAAGTGTTTAAAATAGGCGTAATACGTAAATGTGTCTTTTAATTTGGCTTCAGTTGATATTCATGTCCTCCAGGCTCCAATGCATAAGTAAATATTTAAGCTTGTATAAAGTTGAATAAATAGACACGTGTGTGTTGCGTGGCGTTTTACATGACAAGTCACGTCCTACATGTATTATGCCACATAAAACGCATGTGTTTTCTTGTTCAATTTTATATCTAAATGTCTATTTATGCACACTCAAAATTAAAGAGCATGCATAGATATCAAGCTAAATTAAAAAGTACATTTATGTATTATGCCTTTAAAATATTTCAAAATACACGTTACGTGTTTAATTATATACATGTGCCCCCAACAAAAGCTTGAATTCTCCCTTCATTTTCTATTTATTGCACATTCTTCAACACATATTCTTATATTTTTGTTGGATATTATATAGTTTCCATGGCTAGCTCAACCAGTTGTAGTCAAGCTAACGGTACGTATATCGAAATAGTTTTCTTCTTTATGATCATCTAGTTTTTTAATATGGCAGAGTGTTGCTTGTTTATTCGCATTTATTAGTTTCTTAATTTATTTATTCTATTTTATTTAAAATTTACGTACATTTCATCCATACAGGAATAATGAGAGATAATCATGAGATCACTCCTTTGGAAAAGCATGTCATGTTCTTCGATATCAATAATGATGGAATAATTTACCCTTCAGAAACGTACCAAGGTTTTTCCTTCTTTTCTTTCATAGCTAGTCAGTATTAAAAATTACTATTTTTTCGCTGAAATTTTTATTGAAAAAAATTCGGTAATTATTTTTCCAGATTTTTTAATTAAATTGGTATGAAAAGAAAAAAAAAGTATAATTGTTTCATATGGAAAAATTAGAAAAATTTCCACTATTTTTGTGAGAATATAGTCTTTGTTTTCCATCATGTATTTTTCGAGTGTGCTGATTCGGTGGAAAATGAATGAAAAAATCATGTTCTATAGCATAAATTTTTCATTGATTTGCAGTGGAAAAAATATTTGTTTCTATTAGTTGAATTTAATAAATATAGAGTTCTTTTTTTTCCTTTTATTTTATACACTAATATATATTTTCTTGGCTTGACCTAATTTTTTTCTTAATTTATAATTATTTTTTTCAGCTTTTAGAAAGATGGGGCGTGGTATTTTCCGTTCTATGTTTGCTGCTGTTCTCATTCATTTTAATCTCAGTCACAAGACTCGACCGGTAATTTCCATATAATTAAGTCGTTTAAATATATATATATATATCGAGGGTATTTCAGAAACAATATCTCTATCTCCGTGAGAGAGTGATAAGATTTACGTACACTTTACCTCTCCAGACCTCACTTTATGGGATTTCACTTAGTATATGTTGTATCTTTTTCTCTATGTATGGTTCCATAATATAATTTTGGTAATTTTTTTAAAGAAAAAGTTGATATAATTTGTCAAGTGGAATTCTCTATTGACTTAGAATTAGTATAGGGACATGCATATTTGATAAAAGGCCAATTTTATCTTGATTTGCTAAAAGTAAAAAATAATAATTTATTTTTAATATAAGAGTCAAGTAAAATGAATCTGAGTACCTCCTTTTTATGAAGTTTCCTAAAGTAATTTAGACTTGGATATTTTTCAAAGTAAACTTAGGGCATTGAAAGTGGATCACAAACAAGTTATCTTTGGATATGATTTGTACTAATGTTCTCAACAATATAATTTATTCTAATTTTATGTGATATTATATGCTTTTTTTTGTGTGTGTCCCAGGGAAAATGCCCATCTTTACTCTTCCCCATTGTGGTAGAAAATATTAAATATGCCATACATGGTAGTGATTCTGGTGCCTATGACTCTGAAGGGAGGTAAATTCATAACTACTTAAATAATTAAATTCTGGTTTTGTATAGATATTTAACCAATATTTTAAAATATATATAAAATAAAATTGAGCAAAAATTAATGAGTTTTCGTGAACTCACACATAACATGTTGGATCCGCGCTCATGTGTGGACCAAAGTGACTATGTATAGTTACATTTGGTCCAGTTAGGAGCGGAGCTAGTAAGGGCTCAGAGGTTTCATTCGAACTTCTTTCAACGAAAAATTACATTGGTTATATATATATATATATAGTTGAACCTTTTTCGGCTTCTTCGTGTGTTTACACTTCTTCATATTTTAAACCCGTCTTATTGAAAATTTTGACTCTGCCACTGACTAAATTGATTTGACTCTCTATTGTTCAAGGTTTGTGCCAGAGAAGTTTGAGGAGATCTTTAAGAAGCATGCAAATCAAAATGCAGATTCTTTAACCTACAATGAAGTGAAAGAATTGCTCAAGACCAATAGAAAACCAAAGGACTACTATGGATGGTATCCTCTCTTTCTTTGCTTTTTATTAGTTGTTATTCTCTCCGTCTCAATTTTCATGATCTGACCAGATACATAATTTAAGATAATAATAATAAAAAATAAACTTTTGAAATATATGATCTAAAACAATATTTTTGAGCATTAAACCTCTATACAAAGTGCAATTATCTTTATTTCCTTTTTGGTTAGATTGTTCTCCTTAATTTTTTTAATTTAATTTTAATTCAAATTTTTTTCATATGTGTAGGGCAAATGCTTTTGTAGATTGGAATTCTTTATATGATTTAGGCAAAAGTAAGAATGAAATATTGACAAAAAAAACTGTAAAAGCTGTCTATGATGGAAGTCTTTTTGAGCAAATAGCAAAGGAGCATGCTTCAAAATAGTGAATTCTATAGTGCCACTACATATTAATTAAATTATTGTATTATGTTGTTATTGTTACTATTGTTGTTATAATGCTATGTATTTTTATTTTATTTTTATGTATTTATAGTCTCCTTGAATTACTAAAAATAAATATATTGAGGAGCTTCGCGTGAAAATTTTGTCTCTACTTATATACACACGAGAATCACCTTTTGCTTTTTGTCTTTTATTAAGAGACTCTACGATAGACGAAATTTTAGAATCTCATAATTTGCAAAGAATGAACGATTTTCTAAAAAGAAGTGGCCCATAAAAATAAACGATTTTCCCAAGAGGTTTGAAAATTCTAAAAAGAAGTGGCCCATGCAGGTCTCGAACCTGCGACCTTCGCGTTATTAGCACGACGCTCTAACCAACTGAGCTAATGGGCCAGTTGCTTGTATATTGATATTTACCCAAGACACTATCAAGCAAGGATTTAGTGTCGAAAGGATGTTTGACCATGAGTTTTTTTCCACTTTTTTCTAGAGTTGAACTCCGAAAAATACATTTAGACAGAATTTGAAAAACAAAAAAAAAATGTTTCATTTTTTTTCACTCCAAATTACTCACAAAAAATAAAAAACAACTCCAATATGTATTACTGGTCAAACACAACATAACTCCAATTTTTCAACTATCATTTTTCACTGTGAAAATAAAAACTACAATATTTTTTTTACGTCCAATTATTGTGCCTCGTAATTTCAAGATATTCAATATACAGGAACAACAAAATTGAAACTACATCACAAATTTTAATCCATTGAAAATAATTGCAAAGATTCTAGGCATGATTTACATAAGTAGTACATAATAATACATTGAATGCTTTAAATTTAAATACTAAGCTTTAATTCATATAGAATTCCCTCCATCCTTCTGCCTCTACCTTTTGCTTTTTAATAATGATCACACTTGACTAACACTACCACCAACTACACCAGATTATGTTGGTAGGACTCTTCAAAAAAAAAATTCGAGTGTGTGTCAGATCCTTCAAACATGCATAGCTTTTAAAGAATCTGACAAGGGTACGACAACATTTTTAAAGAGTCCGAGCAACTTAGCCACCAAAAAGCCTTGGAAGAAGTTCTACAAAAAACTATCTTCTTTTCCATACTCTGTCAACTTTGGTGAGTTGCCAATTTGTAACTACTACACTATTATGTTATGTACAATAAGCTTATCAAATGCCAAAAACTTATGGATACATCGAATACCTCCATTCGAGTTCCACGATGACAAACAAGAAATGAGACACATTAAGAAAACAGACTAGGTACATGTTTATGTCTGTGTGTGTGTGCTTGTGCCCCGAATTTTTGTATGTGTCATCAGAAAAGATGCAAATTGATCATAGGCTTTGGAGGAGTGCCCTTTTGCAAGATGGAGGTTTCGTGGTTCGATGAGGAGATGTAGACTCAACTCCAAGTGTCTTCAATAGGAATTGTCTCTCCTGAAAAATGCTAGTTAGTTTCTAACAATGTCTCAAATAAGCAAACTTATAACAGCTTGTTGCTGGATTTAGTTCTGAACCATTACATAAAGCAATGATTGCTTACACTTTCGGAAAACTTTGGGCTGGGAATTGCTTCAGCTAATGATCTGAATTGCGGAGTTACTTGGAGAGGAGAAGGATATTCACATTCAGCTGTTGCTGATACATCATTGTCCTTCATTTCATCACAAACAAGCGGAGTATCTGACGTAATCAAAATCATTATTTTTATAAGAATAAAGCAATTCAGATTTCAGCATAGCTATCTAGAATAGTCACTATGTAATATGAAATTCTTCGTCGTACCATGAGGGAATGATAGATCACAGGAAATTCCATTTTCCAACTCTTGAACTCCAGTTTGATCATCTATTTGAGACTTTTGCAAACCAGATTGAATCTCCTGATCACGCGCACACGTCTTAACTTGACTTTCTTCTGTTTTATTACTCAATGCATGCGACAGCAGAGTTGATCCGGTATTGTACTCTGAACTGCCACCAGACTCTTGAGATAAAGCAAGTTGCCTGTATGTACATCTAGATTTTAGACTAGTCTGCACTAGGAAAAATGAGCGTGTGCTAGTCAATACCTTTTAGATGGTCGGTTCCTTTCGTTACTACTTGAGTTTGTTATCAGATTCTTATGAGTATTGTGTACAGAATTCATCTCTGTATGCCGGAACTTGAGCATATCACCTTCCTTCATCCGATGAAGAAAATCATCGACTACCTGCAAAATATTCAGATCATCCCATCAGAGGCAGTGTTATCTATACCAAAAAGCACAAAAAGGCTTTAAGGTCCGTTGAGGCTTTAAGCGCAAATAAAGTGGAAAAGGCGCAATGGAGAAAACATACAAATATATCTGTTTAGTCCAAGACTAATGATTATAAGCATGAATAACAAACATATGGATAAAGAAACAGAATTATTTTCGGATAAAGTAAAATTTCAATTGTTTAGTGTCGCCTCTACGAAAAGTGTGTCTTAAAGCCTTGATGATGACACTAAAGCACACATTAAGCGAAGTGAAGAGCTCAATGTGTTTTGAGCCTCGCTTCAAGGCTTAAGCGCGCCTTTTACAGCTTGTTGCTTCCTCAACGAGATTACAACTTCTGCAACCACTAATGTAAAAAATAGCTTACCTAGAAAAATATAACTTTTTAGATACAGAAAAGAGAAAGAACTAAAATAACAACTAATTGACCTTACCTTCCAAGCATTTTCAAGACTCTGGTTACTGTTTTCCGTATTAACTTTGAGTGCCAGTGAGCTCAGTAATTCTTCTTGTTGCATCAACACATTTATCTTTCGATCATACTTCTTAAGGAAAGTTCCTTGAAAATCCATAAAAAGTCCGTTACAAAATCAATGATATGTTCTCTCATCTAATATTCGACGACTGTCCCTCTACAAAGTTTACTGTCAAAGATTGTTACCATTTTCATATGTGTCTTTCAAGTTATTGACATTCTGAGCAAGCACTGCAAATGGATGTCTAAGAGGTTGATTATTATTCAGACAATCATCAACAGAGCTCTCTATAGTGTTCCTCCTCCTACATCACGACGATTGTATGTTATATAATACATAACTTTGGTATCTCCGCGACATAATTGAACCATGCTATATTCATTTTACCTCAGCTTCTTATCAGGACTGGAAACATCAGATATTCTGTCTGAAAACATAACTCTCTTGTTATTTTGATTAATGTATGAAGTAGAGTTTTCGTTAGCCAGTGCTTCATGTTTAGCTTTCTTTTTGCAGATTGTAGTAAATCGATTCTTCACAGCATTATCCGTTCTGTATTAAACTCGAAGGAAAAGTTCAAAACACAAAACATAATCTCTAACAATTAGTACCAAAATACAATGCTGGTAATTACCTGCCTGATACCACCTTTGCAATTTCTGTCCATCTGTTTCCAAAGATCTTTTGTGCCTGCAAACGCGCAAGCAATCCTTTTCTATCAGATATGTACATTGTAATCACAGTTCATTCAGATTCAGACGTCTTAATCTTAATGGAAACAAATGAGGCCTTATTCACATCAGTCGAACAAGTTTGTAAAAGATTACAAAACCTAATCTCCCAAATAGAAACGCGACTTAAGTACAATGTTACAATCAACATAACATCATTTTACCGCGCATAAAAGCATGTCTTCTTCGGGTGACCATCCACCTTTTTTGAAATCAGAGTTCAAATAAGTGAACCATCTGCAGATTTTTTTTTAGAAACACAATCACATTAGTTAACCAAAAGACAAAAAATACAGTAAATGAAAAAGGGGAAATGTCAAATACAGAGAGAACATTTTGGAACAAACCTTCTTTTGCATTGTCTAGTTGTTTTATCCTTGAAGTTTGAAGCTATGATAGTCCAACTACATCATACATCATGAAGAAAAAAAAATCATTTAGCTTCAAAGGGCGGAGCTAGTAAGGGCTCAAGGACTGCGGAAAACTACACTGTATATATATGGTTAAAATTATTTTTTTATGTATATATGTTAGATGTTGAACCCCATATTCTGAACTCCCTTAGTGAAAATTCTGACTCTATCATCGGGGTCGCCTTCAATAGCCATATGGCCAAACTTTTTTGGGTCTTATTAGATAACAAAAATATGGCCCTTTTTAAGATTATTGAATATTTTCAAAGGTTGATTTCTTAGCTGGTAATTCAACTAATAGTTATTATCTCGTGATAAATATAGCTAAGCAACCATATGAAAAATCAACTCAAAAAATAGAATCGAAAGGATAAGTAAAGTAACAATACTTGTCAATTCCATGAATACGAATTTGCTCTCGTAGTATATCGTCCTCCTGCAACTCAAAACAATAAAAAAAAAAACATCAATACAAGTTGTTACCATGGACATAGTTGCATGAATCAAAGCGAATACTAGAGTAGGACCGACCTCCATAGCATCAGGTGATCAAATATGTGATGCAACAACACAACAACCCAAAAAGGACCAAAACAAATAAAACAATAACCAACCAATCAATCATGTCTTAATTCCAAATTAATTAGTGTCAAATAACCATAACCATAATAATAATAATAATTAGTACCTCTTGTGACCAAGACACAATATGTCTTTCTTTTGGTTTGGCTCCATCACAATTATTTCCTTTAATCTTCTTCATTTTTCACAACTTATAATAAATAGATTGCTATGTTACAAAAGAGCCTTTTGGATGAATGATTGATTTATATAGAAATGGCTTAGGGGACAAAAAGGGGGAAATAGTGTTGCACTACTTGGATACCTTTCTCCTTGGATTCACTAGTTTATACTATTGGAATTCTATGCATAATGAATTCCAAAATTAGAAAATATATACTCCCTCTAGTTTGAAGTTTAAATTAAATTACTTCATTGATTTCTTAATAATATTATATTTGTGATATTTTGGTCAAATTGAGCCACCTTTGGTCATAAAATAAATTTATTCAATGAGATTATGTGATACTTAAGTAAATCGGGTGACTTTTCTATTATAAGAGATAATTCAATAATTTTAATGAAAGGAAATATAAATTGAGTGACCATCTGTAAAATCAACCCATAAACTTTCATATACTATCTTCCAAGTTCTAATAAGTCAAAAGGATATATACTACTACAATATTTCCAAGAAAAGAAGGGGGAGAAATGTACATGTACAAAACAAGCTTTCTAGAGGGAATCTATAGTTGCATGTAAAAGGATCATACATATGGAACCCTAGGTAAAAGTTTCTAAGTTGAAAAAATGAATTCAAGTTCGGCATAATACATAAATGTGTTATTTAACTTGGCCTCAACTGATATTTATGTCTTCTAACATTGGATGTGCACAAGTAGACATTTAAACTTGTATAAAATTAAACAAACAAACACATTTTTCTTAAGTACCTACTTATGTACAAAAGACATTCATGTATTATGTCATTCAAGTTCTATGTATTAATTTATATTTATATCTAGATCTTTCTTACATATCACTTTATTTTATTTTAATCTATATGGGAGCGTATGTGGTGTTGAAAATTAAACTATCTCAAATGACATGTGATGGTAGCATATATATAACTTTTAGAATCATATGATAAGAGTAATTATATTCCAATGGAGAATATATTCAACCCTAGAGCCAAATGTCTTAATGATGAACTTGAATGGTTTCCATTATTGCATTCTTAGATTTTATAGTATATTTTTGTAATTTTTCCTTTTGAATTCAATTGACCACTTTTTGCTTTGGTCATATCTAAATAAAAACACAAATATAAAGAGGAGAGAAATTATGAACTTGAGTACTTTCATGAGACACATCCGTTAGTATAACATTTGCTCAACACAAATAAAATATTTGGATAAATATCGTAAGGAAATGGATCTCGAGCCTAAAATAATTGCAAAAATTAACTTAAAGGGAAAAGTGTTTACTTAAGTTTTATAAGGAGTTCGGGGTTCTTGTCCGTCACCAACATAGTATATTTTCATTTCATTAATTCCTCATATCCATATATTTCACTGTCAGATCGACTTGGAGCATGCAAATTCATAAATTGAAGGTACACCCTGTAATAGTCCGGGGTATTTATCTGTCTCCTATGTAGTATTCCATTCTATTAATTCCCCAGATCCGAGTATTTTAGTGCTAGATCTGGTGTGGAAATATCCACGATCCGAATTTGAACTTGAATTTCCATATTCTGGATGAGAAACTAAAAAAATAAGGTGTCATTTAGTTTTTCCCATCTCACTAGTTAGAGGAAACTTTTTTATTTCTTTCAAGTATTTCGAAGTTTATTCAAGTATGTATAACATACATGTATGATTCACAATAGATTTATTTATGGGCTTACATTAAGGAATATTAAAGAATATTATAAACATGAAACTAACTATTAAAATCATGAGGAATGTTATAAAGATGTACTTGAGTTACAATCATAATGGTGAGAAGTAATGAAAGTAACATCTTAGAAAGTTATGGACATTTACCGACTACCATAATTCTAATATTCCATTATAAGATGTATGTTATTTTATTTGATATTTTATTTCATATTTTGCAAAGTCTAAAAAGATACTCTGTTCGTCCCATTTTATGTGAGGTAGTTTGACTCGCCACAAAGTTTAAGAAAGAAATGAAGACTTTTTTATTTGTGGTCCAAAATGAATGATAGAAATTTGTGTGGCTGTAAATCATTTCATTAAGGATAAAATATATATATTTTATAGTTAAATTGTTACTTAATATAGAAATATGTCATTCTTTTTTGGACTGACTAAAAAGGAAAGTAAGTCACATAAATTGGAACATGGAAGTCTTATTTTATGGTTGAGATATGACATCCTTTCATTTATAATTTTATATCTCACACAATAGGCATATTGTGCCAATAGGTATTAGGAAAAGAAAATTAAACAAATAGATATGATTTATTTTCTGCAATAGGCATGTGCTATATAAACCGTTTGCAGTGACGTAGCTATATCGAGTGAAGGTGGTTATTAAACACACTTCAATAAAATTTATAAAAAAATATATTATGTAAATAAGTTAAAAATTATGTTTATATACATTTAAATTTTAAACATTTTTAATTAAATTTCTAATTACGCCGCTGACAATTATTTGTTCTTATAAAAATATTTGTTTATTCTATCATACGACATGGAAGTTTCACATTTAACGCTTTGAAGGAATATGTATGATACCTTGTAAGTTCGTTTTAAAGGTAATTTTGCTATAAAAGCAAAAGGTTAGTAACAAATTATTTTTTTAAAATAGGTTAAGGTGTGAATAGCTAAAATTAGGAGTGTTCGTGGATTGGTTTGGATCGGTTAATGGTTAAAATAAAAATCAAACCAGTCTAGTCGGTTTTTTAAAGTTCTAAAACCAAATCAAACAAAATGAAAAAAATAACATCGGTTTGGTTATTTTCGGTTTGATTCGGTTTGGTTCAGTTTTTCTGATTTTTTCAGTTTGAAAGTAATAATTTTTTTAAGGACATACGTATCTTGATAGACATGAACACCTAGTACATGAACAATCCACATGAAAGCTATTGGCGGCTCAATTAAGCAATACTAGAGTTATTGTCACTCCCCGAGCCTACACCCTGGACGTGGCTGACACTCGAAGACCATTGTTGGCCCCAAGAGAACCCTTGGTCTGGCTTACTTAACTCAGCGGAAGTCTTAAACATAAGAAAATACAACTCATGCATAACTTAAGAAATAATAGTTTAGCCAAAATGGCAACTCAGTCTTTAAACAACATCTGAATAAATAATGTAGAGACTACTGAACTACTAACTGTCTATGAAGCCTCTAAAACAACTGAGATGGATGTTGGGACAAACCCCACAACATCCTAATGAATTAAACTAAAAAGCGTAAAAGAGTCCTCCGGAATGCAAGGAGGCTCACCAACAGACTCTGAATGCTCAAGCTGGATCAACGAGGCGCTGGATGCTGATCCTGGTTACCTGCATCTGCATCATGATACGATGCAGGCCAACTGGTATCAGTACATTGAATGTACGAGTATGCGAGTTGGAATGCTAACATACATAGGCTTGAAAAGATTCTGAAAGAAACACTTACCTTGGCTCTTCTCAACTCATGAATACTTAACTCAAAATAAAGCAATGAAACACATGTAATATATGAAAAGCTTTGTAAAACAGTAAAAGCAACTTAGTTCGTTAAAGAAATGCAATAACAAACCCAACTTTACTCATATAATAGAGTAATATAGTTTCTGTGGGAGATTCTTTTACCGACAACCACCACTATGAGCCTAAGTGGTGATACATTGTCTTGCCCAAGTTTCCAGAACTGTCCTATACTTTGCCGTCATATAGAACGCTTAACTTAATGGATCCACTAGCTTAACTTATGTGATCATCTAAAAAGTATGACCCATTAATACCCATGATGGCTACATGGTTTATGGAGACTTGAGTTAATATGAACTCGCATCCCCATATCGGTGCTCAATACTACTCCCAAAATATACTTAGCTCA
>JAJOOO010032015.1:0-11229 GCA_029582685.1 Solanum piurae
CATTGCTAATACCTAGAAATCCATGGTATTAGCAATACACACCTTAATACACAATAGAGTGTATAACTAATGCAAGCATTAGTTATACATAGGTTGGAAAAGAGTACCAAACAAGGTATTAGTAATACACAATGCTAATGCATGCGTTATTTTTCCTAATACACTCTACCAAACGACCCCTTACAGAATTATGGAAGTTACTCAACATGTAGAATTTG
This sequence comes from Solanum piurae, assembly GCA_029582685.1. Lineage (NCBI taxonomy): Eukaryota > Viridiplantae > Streptophyta > Magnoliopsida > Solanales > Solanaceae > Solanum > Solanum piurae. The sequence goes on from JAJOOO010032015.1 coordinate 219, forward strand.
GTCATACATTCTTGAGAAATCATCAAAATTGTATAGCTACTTGTAAAAACTACATCAATCTGACAGGTGATAGTAGAAGAGTTTATCTACTCATGGTATGAAAGGACCACTAATGATGAGTAAAAACAATATATATAATGACGTAACGCCTCAATATTTAACGACAGGCCAGATGCAATAGAGTAACCACATGTGAGGAGGTTCCTCACTGTAAGGGGCACAGGAGATCAATAGCCATCTCAAGGCACATCACGACCTACAGTTGGCTAGATTCCGTTACTTCAATGGAACTAATGGAATCCAAATATAACGTATCATTACCATAAGAAAAGTGAACACACCTTAAGTTTCTCATCCCCCACCAGAAGCAATACAAGAGTTTGGTCCGGAATTTTCTTTTTTCCACAACCTGAAACTGAAGAGCATCAAGTGCAATTCCAAAATCAAAGTCATTTGGATCTTTTATATCTTGTTGTTGCAGGAGAGGGCAAGAAGAATTCAGTAAAAAAGTATTTCCATTCATTTTTCCTCCACAATGTAAGTAGTCTGACAAACAGTTGGGGATCTTGTCACACGCACTACGCCAGCATGCACCTTGGCGCTCTATTGAGAACAGATACCAAAAGGCTCCAGTTACCTGAGATCACACATTTAATTTGCACCTATTTAAGCGGATTTTTGTTCAAGAATGAAATGTCCATATCCCTGACTAGTTAATGGTCAAAGAAACATTTGACTGATCGCTTTTTTTCGGGAGTTTCACACCCCAACTATCAGTAGTTCCCTTTTCCTACCTAAACTATCATCATCTACTCAACTAGGTGTGTTTTAATACATTGATCGTAATAGTTTAGGTAGGAAAAGGGAACAACTAATAGTTGAGGTGTGAAACTCGCGAAAAAGTAATAGTTTTGGTGTGTGTTTTATCATTATCTCTATCTTTTATGTAATGTTGATTCATATATTTGTTGAAAGGGAACTTACATTACTGCACCACATGAAGAGGAAAAGGTAAAAAACAGCTCCACCCCATGTACTTCCACTAAAGAAGCCTGTAGTCCTTTCTACTTCTTTGTACAATGGAATAATTCTAATAAGTCTTGGAGCATATTGAGCAAAAACTACAATCTTCAACATTTCTGTCGTCGCCAGAGAAATGGGGCCATTCATGTTGGGAGCAATAATCAATATCACAATCTGCACAAAAACAAGGTTATATCATACTCTCTTACGTTAAGAGAATGCTAAACAAACACAAGCTTTTGAGGACACGAACCTGTGGGAGTGGAAGGACTGCTACAACGTCAACGATGAAATAAGATAACAAATATCGCTTGGCTATAACAGAGGAATCAATAATCAACTCACCACTTCCAAAAACTTGAGAAGGAGCAGTGAAGCAAGTACGAAATTTCAAGATAATGTGATAGATATAGAAAAGATCAGTGATAGAACGCAGAACGCAAGCAGTGGTCTTTAACGTCTTGTCCAAATCTAGGCACTTATTTTTGTTATCAATAACAGGCATGTAGAAGAACAACGGATCAAGTGACACTGCAAATACACAAACCAATATAACTACTTTGTTCCATTGCTGAAGAAATTGACCCTGAGGTTCAAGAACTTTCTTGTTTGATGCAACAGATTGATATTTTGTGAACTTATTAGTTACATTATGGACGCGAACTAGTTTTCTCCTGCTACTTATTCTTTCAGAACCCCTCTCAATCCTTCTTTCAATGCTTCTCATCAACGAGCTAACCGATGGTTTTCTGACATGAAATGGCCTAATATTTGATGAACTTTTATGGTCAATGCTGAAGGATGATTGTTCCGACTTCCGGTCCTCAAACCTAAGTATATTTAAAACCATCAAAAGGATTAATGCAAATCTAAACTTACAAGAAAGATCAAGTTAAGGTCTAAGATTCTTTCTGTTCTTCAATTCCTGTTGAGGTTCTATATTGGTTTTTTCATTGATTAATTTACTATTTAGAGTTAATAATACATAAACATGTCATCTAACTTGACTTCAGCTTGCATTTGTGCCCTCCAACTTTGGATGTGGTAAGCATTTCAACTTATATAAAGTTGAACAAGTAGACACACATGTCCTACGTGACATAATACATGTAAGACTGAAAATTGCCATGTAGGACGCCACGTACGAGTTTAAGTGTCTACTTGTGCAGACCCAAAGTTGGAGGATATAAATACCAGTTGAGTCTAAGTTAAAGGGCAATTTTATGTATTATGCCAACTCGAATTATATCATGAAATTTATGTAATCTTCTGCTAATGGAGCTTTTCTTGGTATAGGAAGCTGATTGTACTAACCTTACATATTTGTCCTGCTTGGGATTCATCATATTGAGCTTCTGTCCTATTGGATGCTCAGTAACTAGCTTACATTAACTACAAAAACAAATATAAGGTGTTCAAATGAGAGAGCCTTAAATGCAAAAGCCAATAGTTCAAGTACCCCAACTTGTTCGAGACTGAGGCATAGTAATAGTTGTTGTTGTTGTAATTACAGTTCAACTACTAGAAAAATGAAAATTTATTGAACTCAATCTCTTCTACCAAAAAATCAAGAGCAATTTGTGCTTAATGCAACATGAACTTTCGAAATCAGAATATATATATAGCACTTTCAAGTGTTGGAATCGAAATAACCAGATGTTAGTCAGAGCTAATCTTGAAGATACAGAGATATTATAAATTGAAAGATTCCTCAATTAATAGAAGTGCAATTTTTTTCCTCCAAGAAAAGGATTAGCCAAATATGAAAGAGAAACCTTCAACTAAAACGAATCCAAATATGGTAAGAAAATCAGTATAAACATCTAACATCAAGAACTATTCATATAAAAAGAAAAAAATTACAATAACTTAAAAAGAAAAAGTGAGAAACTTACATGGTCAAATGAACATAATTTGCAGCTAAATTTCATGGGCATTGAATAATGAAGTGAAGTTTAGGACAAGTAGTATGTATATGTGTGTTCAATTTTTTATGTTTAAGAAAGTTCCTGGAGATTTCTATGAAAAAGCAGCCCAGATTCAAGTCACAAGTCAATGCAGAGTCTACCAAAGATATTATTTCTTAATTTATGTAATTAGATATGTGTTAGACACCAAATTTTGTCCCTCCTTTCTTCTAATTTATTTCGTTGAACTTCTAAATTGCTAATAAATTGAATACTTTATAATTCACTATTATTTTCCATTTATCACTATTGCTATCATAATTATCTATATTACTTTAACTTTTATTATTTTTTATGACTCATATTTTTATTATCAGTTCCACTATTTCAAAGTTATACATTTTTATTATCAACGTTACTATTAGTACTTTAATGTCGTCTTGTTTAAAATAGTATGTCGTTACTTTATTTCAAGCTTCTTACATACTAAAACTTTATATAATATATATTATATTAGTTATTAAACTAGAAGCTCAAAGAATTAATTTTATTTAAGAAAGAAAAAGACCATAAAATTGGGGCTAATCGGACCAAATATTCAGCTTTATATCCTATTCTTGGCCCAAACGAGTAGCCCATTAATCCAAATAATCAGTCAGCCCATATAATTTATCAATAATCCAAAAATACCCTTCACACCTTCAACCCTAATTCAAAATTCTCAGCAGCAAGCCTTTCAATTCCTCTTCTAGCGTAAATACATTTTTTTCATAGTCATGGCAGAATTTCTTCACCATTTTTTACTTTAGCATATCATCAAGATGTGTATAAGTCCAATGCATAGCAGATTCGACTTCAGAAAAAAGCTCACTATTTCGAGCATAAATCTGACACATTCATCCAAAACTCAACGTTTGATTTCAAACGACTCTCTTTGACCATGCATTCAAAAATCAAAGATGAAATCCCGCCCAAATGAAAACCGAAATCTAAAAGCCTATTCTATAAATATTTGCACTGTTAGCCATTTGAGGAGGACGGTTTCTGGCTTTGAAAAGGATTGAGTCTTTTGGCTTTCTAAAGAAATCACAAACGAAACTTGAACTTGATGTATGGGCGGAGCCCCCTTTTGACTAGTTCGTATGTTCACTTCTTCAGTTTTTTGAATTCTCTTATTGAAAATTCTGACCTCCGCCACTAAATGTATGTTACATTAATTACTGAGCCAAGCAGTTAAGTATAACTCCTTCCTTCTTCTATTACTCATATTATTTAGAGATCATGTATATACAAAATGATAAGTCTTTACTTGATGTATGTTGCATTATATCTATATCTTCTTATGTGATTGTGTTGTGAAGATTTGAGGCTGGAATTAACCTTAGTTTCTTTAATATTTGACCCTGAGTTACATTAAATATTTTCGGAAACATTTTTCTCTACATGAATAACATGTCATATTGTGGGTCTTTCTGAAATTTGTTATGGAGTTCTATTTTAACATCATATTTTAGACATCAAAATTAATTTTCCTTTTGCTAATATATATATATATATTTATTTATTTTTTGCTTTGTTTGACATGTACACCGGAGTCGAAGAGTCTTACTTTATGACTCGACGTCACTACAAGACTCAAAACTTGCATATGTATCTTCATTTGTGCCTCTTGCTCCCTCGAAACACATCCGGACAGAAATGATGAGGGACGTGCCAAAACGGCAAATCCCAAAATGTTATTCCTTTACCAAAGTCAAATATGATTTTGGTTTATCCTATTTTTCTTTATTGCTTGTTTATTAGTGTGATTGACATTTTATTTTAATTATGTGATTTGGTTGCTTATAACTTCTATTGCTTTAGTTAACAATAGTTTCCTTTTACTATTTTATCACATAAGATAAAACATCTAGATATAAGTAATGCAATTAGTTTTCCTAACAATTCAAGCTTCATTCATTCAACAAGTAAAGTTTTATACAAACATAAGACCATTTCACGAGTTCATTATGTTTCCAATTGTATGCTTTTTTCATAAAAAATATATTTTAAATTATTGACTCTAAAGTTATTCTAAAAGTTAGCTTTTATAAATAATTTTTCATCTTCTTACACTTAGCCTAATTAACTAATTAAGTTCGGCCGATTAATTATTTTTTAATGGATCTTAAAGGATGCATAACTCATTCCCTTTAGATTAGTTAAACACTTACCTAGAATCTTATATTTAGTAGACCTTAAAATGGAGTTTACTTTAGACAATAACTTTAATCAATTTAGGTGCCCTAATTCACCGTAATAATTAGGTGGCGACTTCTTGATTTAGTTATTAACTTTAGAAATCACCAAAATGTTGTATATTATTTTGACCCGGTTAAAATGAGGTATAACAATATGGAGTCGCCTTTGTGTTATTTTACGCACTCCTAACTCTTTTTGTTTCACTATGATAATTTAACAAAAACTAATTATATACTCCTTCCGTTTCACAAAGAATGATCTAGTTTGACTTGACACGGAATTTAAGAAAATAAAGAAGATTTTTGAATCAAGTGGTCCTTAATTAAAGTTATGTCAAATGTACAAAATTGTCCTTTAATTTTGTGGTCTTAAATATGTCAGGTGAAAAACTGAAATTAAAATGTTACCAAAAAAAGAAAGAGGTCATCCTTTTTGAAACGGACTAAAAAAAGAAAGGATGTCATTCTTTTTGAAACGGAGGGAGTAATATTTTTATGTAAAAAACTATCTGACTCACATAGCCTTCTTAGGCATGAATATAGCCCCGTAGGCAACTCATAGCCCTTATAGGCGTCAATATAACCCTGTAGGCAACTCATAACCCTTCTAGGCATCAATATAGCCCCGTCGGCAGAACATAACCCTTCTAGGCATAAATCACATTTCTGCAGCTAGCCATAATAGTCCAAAGGGCAACAATAACAATCCAACAGCTAAAAGCGAGGAATTTTAGTTATAAGCAACCTATACAAATAGTCTCTAAGTCGTGTTCAACATAGGGATGCTACTACTGAATAAGAATCTCGATAAGAGAGAATTATATCCACTCGAGCAGCCAACAATCAACAATAATGGCTACAAGTATAACAACGATAACAACTCAATTACATTGCTCCTAAGCTTTAAAAAAACATGCCGCAAGAAGAGAATAGCCTTAACATACCTTTTTCGCTGAATTCACGTTGCCTAACGACTTTTACTCATAACTCCCTCGATACTACAACAAGGCAAGACCATAATCAACACATAAAAATAAAAGATACCACGATAATACAATAAAAGATATGTATTTTCGTCGCAAATTGCTATTTGCTGCTTATAAAAGCTAGAGTCGATGAAAGAAGGGTCTTACCTCGATCTTAAGTTCGTAATACGCCTCAAAACCTTCAAATATGTCCAAACCCTTGCTGTCCCAACACTGAAGTGTGATATGCTACGAAATTGATAAAACAAATTATACTACGATGATGAGCCCAACGCGTAGAACAACTTTCGTCAAGGACTTAAGTCGAGAAAATCTATACTTTAGTTGATCCTAGAAATGAGTTTCTCTAATTTTTCTGGTTCTTAGCTAAAAAATGAAGAAAAGGTCGAAGAAGAAGATATATGTAAAGTTCCACCGACCTAGGGCCCCACCTCACGTGCCTGCTTGCGCAGTCCCACAAAAACGCAAATATCTCTCTATTCTGAAGTCGTATGAACAAACGGTTTGATGCGTTGGAAACTAGACCCGTAGACCTTCGATTCGATAGGTTGTGGGCCCCATAAATCTTTATAGATTGGGAGAAAACCTCCAAGACATTTGACCCAAATTTCAGAGAAATCTTTAAAAAGGAACTTACGACAACTTCCGCCAACTTTTATTTTGCCACTTACCTAACTTCAAAACTTGAGATACAACACTTGAACACTTAAAATAGGACATACTACATCATTCTTAATTTATTACCCACCCTCCTTGTCTTTCCATGAAGATACGAGTAATTTTAGACGTTTCAAAAAGTTGGGGTGTTACATCTTATTAATACAAAATAATAAAACTATATGACTTTTCTATGTAATTCTCAAAGTTGGACAAACTTTTGAGAGAATTTTCATTCTTCAATTCCTATCGGAATTTCTATCCTTTTATTTTCCTTAGTCAATTTATTTTTGATTTTTTCACTTGCATGTAACTCGAATTGTATCGGTTAGCCTTAATTCCTTTGCATGAACCATATCCATCCTCGAGTGGAACCTCTTCTCCGGAGGAGCATGTACATATTCTCTCCTTCGTGACACTATATCTTCCTGCAATGATTCATGATTGTGCCACAATTAGGAGTTTGGGGTTGGTTCGAACACACAACACTAGTGTGGAAACCATTTATTCCACGAACCGTGACACTATATCTTCCTGCAATGATTCATGATTGTGCCACAATTAGGAGTTTGGGGTTGGTTCGAACACACAACACTAGTGTGGAAACCATTTATTCCACGAACCCTTTTTTACTACTAATTTTGTTAGGGATTCACATATACATATATATAAATATGTACATAATCGGAGCAAATCTTGAAGGACGATAAACAATCCAATACAAAGATATAATAAATCAACATGGTTTGAACAATTCACTAGTAAAAAGAGATCACAATACGAAATCTGAGAAAAGAATTAGCTAAATATGAAAGAGATACCACTTATGACAAGTATTTTTCTCTTCCTTCAAGTAAAACGAATCCAAATATGATAAGAAAACCAAAACAGATACCTAACATCAACAACTCATATAAAAGAAATTAAAACCAAAACTATAGGAAAAGTATAAAAAAGAAGTTTCAACCTTGACAAATTAACTTAGGCATAGAGAAACTTACATGGTGAAATGAACATAATTTGGAGATAACTTACATGGGCATTGAATAATGAAATGAAGTTTAGGACAAGTAATATGGATATTTGTGTTCAATTTTCTGTATAAGAAAGTTCCTAGATATTGCTATGAAAAGGTAGTCATCTTATTGAGTTAATAGAAAGGTGGACTTGGTCTTGGTCTTTTTTTTAGAAAACTGCAAAGACTTAGGTGGGAGAAAAGTCACAAGTCAATGAACACATCTAACAAAGATAATATTTCTTCAGCCACCGGTGGATATGGTGCAGCGGATGAGATTACTTCATCCTTAATTAAAAAGGTTTCAAGTTCAAGTTTTAAGTATGAAACCATTCTTATTGTTAGGGAGTGCTCCCCCGGAATGGAACCCTACGCAGCACGAATTCGAAATAGTCAAAGCTCCAATATGTATATCAAACACTAGGTGAAAAAGACCAAAAAATAATAATGATTATTTCTTCCTACTTTAATTGTTTCAGGTTTGGACCCTACTAGATATAGAAAGTCAAAATCGTCTTTATTAGGGATTTATTAAGAAGTGGTTTACCCTCTAGGCCCTGCTTCTGCACCAAAATTACCCCAATGTGAGATTTTTCAATGCTAATCTAAAATTTAGTCGAGTTCTAATAAGAATATCGAGCTGCCATGGAAAACCAAAAAGAAAAGTATTGTTTATTTTTCCCTTTTTAATGAGTGTTTGTTTGGAAGTAGAAGGAGCATGGTTGTTTTTTGCCATTTTAATAAAAGAATAAAGGTCTTTTGGTCATTTCCACTACCAAACTTATGAGTAAAGGCTGCATACGTGTCTTAATACTGCTTTGGAAGAGACACATAGCAATGCTGCCAAACTGATGTGTATTTAGGACATTCTATGTGTATCTCTCTCTTTGATGGTCTGTATCTCTTCTTCTTAATTTTGCAAAGCATGAAAAACCAAGATATTCTGCCTGATTTTCCTGCCTGTGCTGTTGTTGTATAGGTAAATGATTATATTGTATTATTAAGAAATATGCAGTTTTTTATTATCTTTTTGGTTATATTTTTGGGTTGTGATTTTGAAATTTCTCTCCATCTTCCATAAATTTTAATGAAAGAACAAGACCCATAAATTCTTCTGTTACCGGTTGGACTATAAGAATTGGGTCTTTGTTGAATTCAGAAATTTGAGGTGCTCTTTGCTTCTCTGTTTCGCCTCAAATTTATCTTCGATGTTACCGTAAATTTTTAATAAAAACAAGTGAGCGTTGTAAGTGATTGCATATACACTATTAGTTAGTCTAATCAATAAACTTGTACCATGAAAAGGTTAATTACTTCCTTTCATCATTATATGTTTTATTTTTGTGTTCTATTGGGGCAAAAGGAGAGTTGAGAATTGTGGAGGAATACAATAAGCCTATCATTATTGTATCTGCGTATAAGTAGCAATATCATTCCTTTTAACTTATAAGCTCTTGGGATGTCCCACACAATTTTCCTGGTTCGAGTTAGATTTGAGAAGAGGTAAAACATGCTAAAGTGTTTGACGCTTTCAAGACATAGTTCAACTGTGGTTCAACGTAAGTTTTTTTTTTTGAACTCTTGAATGTATCATTTGAAGTGATTCTCTGTATGTGCAGGGTGTCTTTTACTTTGGGCATTACAATCTATTTCTCAAAAGGCCTTCTGTTAAAAAAAGGCATTTCCAAAATAGGTTTGAAAGATAAAAGAGCACACAAAACTATGATAAAAGACTAGAAATCTTAAGCCACAATTGAAGTCACAAAAACTAGACTATTCCATTATAGTACAAAAAATCTTCCATTTTATAGATTTTACTGGGACTATCGATATTGGTCTTTGTGTAGTTGTGGTTGATAGTTTGTTGCATTTGCTTATATTACTAGCAGTGAAGGTAGTTTGATTATTGTGATCAATATACTGCCTTAGAGCTCATATAGTTTTTGAGAGTATTATGATATATGAGCTACTTGATTTATGAATAATAATTTTTCTTCTTCTCTCATATGTATCAGGTCTTAATCTTTTGATCAAAGATCAAAACAACTGAATCTGCATCTCAGCTAACTTTCTATACAATGTATCACATTTTGTTATGTAAAATAAGTGTACATAACTATCTTCTAAAACTTAGTTCCTTAAAATATCAACAAACAATTAATATGCAAGGTTATCTTACGGTACATACTTGTAATCCAACTTTTAATTGATATCAAGTTATGATATTTATTATAGAAATCATTTCCTCATTTCAAAAGAAAAAAAACCTTATTTTCTAGAGAAAATATGTTGCAAAGATTTTAACTAATCAAATATAGAAAATTAATATTTTACATAACAAGCACACCGTTAGATCCATCAGATTTCTTTTCTCCAATTTCATGTAAAAACAAACTTAACAAAAAAAAAGGAATAATACTTAATAATATTGGGCCCATGCTGGCATAATGCATTGAGTGTATTTATATGGTTTGACTTTTTGGTCTGGTAAGTAATTACTTTATTAGTAAAAAATATATATATATATTGAATTTAATTGCGAAGACGTAGTTACACTTTTTCGATTATTAAATGACTTTTCAAATTCTTTCTTTATTCATTTTTAATAGTTCTTATATATACATGTATTTATCATACAATATTTATTTACACGTTCCTTCAATTTTATTTTTTTTATAAATACTTGATTTTTATAATTACTAAACTAGTAATTTCCAAACAAGCCCTAAGAAATTTCCCTACATGCATGGTTGGATCCCACATACATGCCATGAAAATTACGTACCAACTTTTTCCATTATTTGATGTAGAGGAAATACATAATTACCCCATGGAACTTATACCCTTTTTTTAAGTAGACACCTTAAGTTTGCGGGGGTCCTATTACCCCACGAAACCATCCAAAAGTACAATAAATACACCATTTTGACCCGTTTCACACCCATCAGTGTTGTCGCGCAGGTTGGGCGCATCAAGGAATAAAAAAACAACATCCAACCAATGTTAAAACGCCATGTGGCATTCCCAATTTGAATTAGATTCTTCATTAAATAAACCATCTTCCCCAAAATTCTCCATTGTTAGTCGTTGAATTTCTGCAATTTTTCATTTTAATTTTTTTTTTGTTTAAAATCTGTGAAATCAATTTCCTGTGATTAGGTTTTGAGGGAGAGATGTCAAATG
>JAJOOO010032018.1:0-12364 GCA_029582685.1 Solanum piurae
AAAATAAAAGACTTTTAAAATTTGTGGTCTAAAACACACTTGGACATTTGTGTGGCTATAAATCACTTTATTAACGGCTTCATTGGTAGGATGTATTAGAGAAAATAATATAGGTATTTGTCATTGTATTATTTTTGTATTAGTTATATATCTTATCATGTATTCAAGGGGTGTGTAACTAATACAAAGCAAATCGTGGTATTAAAAATACAAGAGTTATTAATAAATGGAAAATATGGTCAAAAACAGAATTGGGCTTAATACATAAAACCAAACAGTGGATAAGATATAATTCCAGCATTGCTAATGCATCCCATTCATTATTATTCTTATACACTCTATCAAACGGTCCGTAAGCGTAGAAGGATATGTTTTGTGTGTGAGTTAGACTAAAAAATAAAATGTATTGTATAAATTAAGACAAAGGGAGTAACATATATTTCTTTTTCTAATTTTGGAAAAATGATGGGTGGGAATTACTGAGAAAAATTGAGAGAGTATATGTTGTCCAAAACATTAAGAAAGAGAAAAGAATTAGAGAGAAGCTTATTAGAGCTTTCATTCTCTTAAATATAAAATTCATATGGGGATACCAATAAAATGGAACTTCAATTTTATTTCCATCGATGAGTATACATGTTATTTGACAATTCATATTAAAATTGTTCTTCTTCTCTTTTTTTTGTCACATTAAAATTGGGGAATTTTGGAGGGTTTATTCACACAAATATCTTTCTTATGCGGTGGTCTTTAATTTTTATCTCTAAAATTTGATGGTTATATTTTTCCATCGCTTTAAGTAAAAACAAAATGAGCACAAATACCTTTAATTTGATGGTTATATGTGTATATATATATATAGAGAGAGAAAAGGGTCAAATCTCCATCAAGCTTTAACCGTATTTCAAACTACACACTTAATCTTCACGTGAGTACTATTATCCCCAGACCTTTTATTTTATATATTAGTTAACCCTTATACTGATATGTCCACAAAAACCAGATTTATAAACATGGTAGTATACATACGTTGTCCATGTAGATATTAGTGTGCCCCATGACTTTACACGTCTTCACAACACTTTACCAGTACTTTTTAACTTTAATCAATTAAAATCCCCTCATTATTCTTCCATTTTCACCTAACTAACCCTTATTCTTCACGATCTTCGATTTTTGTGGGTGCATCTTTGATGATTAAAGCTTGCTCGGAAAGGCTACTTACTATTTCTTCTCATTTCTTCTGATTAATGCATATTCTTTTCAACTGAATTCTTGGTTAGGGTTTTACCAACTGAATGCTTGATTAGGATTAAAGATTGACTTGATGATAATGTTTGATTAGGGGTTTATTGTTATTATTAATTTGATAAATTTTGATCTTGGATCAATTTCTTCTTTGTCTCTCCACTGGAAAAAAATTGATGTTCTTCGACGAAAAATCAAAACAATATGTCAAAATCAATTAAACCCAACAAAATCAAACAACGGAAGAAAAATCACATACACCATAAAAGGGGAAAGACAAAAATCGTCTTTCCCAAGATTTGACTTCGACCAAGAAGTATGCATATGAAACAAAATTCCATCTTTGCATCGTACTATTGCTTTAAACATTGGGTCTGATTCTTCCATGCATAGCTTATTCAAATTTGCATTTTCCATTATTAACCCTAACAACACAAGAAATGAAAAAAATAGGAGAAGATAAAATTGGAGAATATTGTAACACCCCATAACTAGAAAGAAGTTAAAATGTGGAAATAGTCATTTTTTGGAAATAATATAAGAATCTGGAAATTTGTTAAGTATGTTAAGTTGGATTTTTGGTCAACTTCAAATGACCATAACTCCTAGCTCAGGATGAGTTAGGTGTGTTTCCTGATATCATAGGGAAGATCTTGGAATAATCTTTCCAACACCGCTGAGTTTGCGCGATTCCCAGTTCATATGAGTGAGGTATGACCTTACAAAGTTGGGCTGTTCAAATAAGGAAAGTTCAATCCGGACTTTGGAAGGGTAGTTTGGTCTTTTCCTTACCCAATTAATTTAATTTGTTTTAGTGAATTAATTAAGGGTCAAATCAGAATTTGGTCAGTTTAGAAAAATTGGAAATTCACGCTAGGGCTTGGAGAAAAGAGAAAAGAGGAGAAAAGAGAAGAAAAGCTTAAGATTCTCCAAGATCGTGCGATTTGGTTGTGGATTTCGCCAAGGAATTAATCTTACAAACATATGTGAGGCTTTCATAACATTGGGTTCGTTCACCCACGTGCCAAACATGTTTATTTCAGCGTGAATTCATCCTAAAAGAGTTTGAAAGTTGATGTTCTTGAATTGGGCTGAGATTGAGAAATTCCTGAGATCATTAAGTCAAATTATTGAGTTTTTTGGAGTTAGATTCTTAGGTGCATTTGCTGGGTATATGTATCTAAAAAGAATTTGGGAAAAAGAACCGAGTTTGGGTGAATAGGGGCTGGAAAATCAAGAAGGAAATTAGTCTGGAAAATCTGGGCACTGGCTCCGCGTCGCGGACTTGCTCCCCAGATTTGGGAAAATCCCTTTCGCATCGCATCGCGGTCACGGACCGTTCTGCCTCAAAAAATATTTTTACGACCAAGAATCTAAATACATCTCTGCGTCGCGGATCTGCTTTTAGATAGTGATTTTTTGATCTTTTCTCATATTTAGCTAGCTAAAAACACTCCTAAACATCATGTGATTTTTCCTATAACAAATCACCATCCTTGAATCCATAATTCAATTCGAGGAAAGTTATGACTCAAGTCTAGAAGTTAAGAAGAAAGTCAAGAGAAGTTTATAAAGTTTTCAAAAGTCTTTCACAAAAGTTTTAACTATTTTTTAAGACTTAAGTTTTGAGTTATGCAAAGAGTAAAGAGTTGAGTTCATTTCTCCAAAAGTTATAAGGGAACTAAGTATTCCCAAGAGTTTAAAATGTTTTCACATTTGAACAAGAAAGGGAAACACCGATTTCCAAGAGAGCTTTTAAGATAAGTTTTGAGTAATTATCTCAAACCAAAGAAGGAAGTTTTGTTTTAAAAACATATGAGCTAAGTATATTTTGGGAGTAGTATTGAGCAGTGATATGGGAAGGCAAGTTCATAATAACTCAAGTCTCCACAAACCATGTAGCCATCATGGGTAGTAAATGATCATACTTTTTATATGATTCCTTAAGTGCTTTTTAGCAAGAGACTAGTGGATCCACTTAGTTAAGGCGTTCTATATGATGGCAAAGTATAGGAAAGTTCTGGCGGCGTGGGCAAGACGTTGTATCACCACTTAGGCTCATAGTGGTGGTTGTCGGTTAGATAAACTCCCATAGAAACTATATTACTTTATTACATGAGTAAAGTTGAGTTTATTATTGCATTTCTTTAATGAACTGAGTTGCTTTCTACTGTTTTTAAAAGCTTTCTATATATTGCATGTATTTTATTGCTTTATATTAAGTTAAGTTCTTCATGAGTTGAGTAAAGCCAAGGTAAGTTTCCTTTCAGAGTTTTTTCAAGCTCAAGTTGTGTTTAGCATTCCAACTCGCATACTCGTACATTCAATGTAGTGATGCCAGTTGGTCTGCATCATCTTATAATGCAGACACAGGTAATCAGGATCAGTATCCAAGTCCTCGTTGATCCAATTGAGCACACTGGGTCAGTTGGTGAGCCTCCTTGCATTCCAGAGGAATCCTTTTACTCTGCTTTACGTATTTCATTGTTAGGATGATCGGGGGTCTTGTCCCGGCATTCCTCTTTGTTTTAGAGGCTTCATAGATAGTCAGACAGATAGTTATAATTCTTTAGTCTTAATTCATTCAGTTGTATACGTTTAAGACTTTGGTTGCCATTTTGTCTAAGATATTATTTCTTAAAGTTATTGCATGAGTGATACTTCTTGTGTTTAAGTCTTCCGCTGAGTAAGTAAGCGAGGCCAAGGGTTCGCTTAGGGCTAACAATGGTTCTCAAGTGCCAGCCACGTCCGGGGTGTAGGCACGGGGCATGACAAATATTTTGACTCTTCAGTATGAAATTGAAGAAAATCGCGAACCCCAAATTCAAGCTTACTAGAAGAAGATACAATTATGAAAACTAAATTCAAGCTTCATGCTTTGAAAATGGTAGAAAAGAGAAAGAGATGAATTGGTGTTCAACGAGAAAAAAAAAGCTCAAATAAATTTTTTAGTTCCCGTTGGGCTATAAATAATTAAAAATTGCTTATTTGGACTCCACTAGTACATTTAATTCGCTTATTTCCCCCCTAGAGGAGTTGAATTCACATTTGTGGACACATCAACGTATAAGGGATAACTAATATATAAAATAAATGGTTCAGGGTGTAATAGGACTCCCGTGAAGATTAAAAGTGTAGTTTGAAATACGGTTAAAGCTAGAGAGGGGCATTCGACCCTTCTCTCTCTATATACACACACAGACGCACACTCACTCACACACACACACACACACACACACACATATATATATATATATATATATATATATATATTTCTTTTTACATAAATGAACACGAAATTGCACAAATTCCCTTTAAATTAGTTTGACCTTTAAATTTTTTCTTGTAACAACACAAGTTATGCCTAATAAAACATAAGTTTCAAAAAATAAATTATGTAGGGTATAACATGATAATATTTATTCTATGAAAAAAATAAGTATTCATCTTAATTTTTTTAAAATAAGTTATAAAAACAAAAATTAAACACTTGAAATAAAAATATAAAAAATAAACGCCAATTCGTTGAAGAGACTATTCAATAAAAAATTTAATTAGGAAAATGCATTATCATTGCAAAGGGAGTTCAAACTCCCTTGTCACGCCTCGAGGCTACCCCCTTGACGTAACACGGGACCTAAGATCATGAGTTACCCCAAGCTAACCCTGAATCTAGCATATCAAAAATATACTGAAAATAGCTAAGTAAAACATGTACTATGCGGAAACTAAAGAAGTGGATATCTTAAAAGGGAAAAAAACCCAAATGGTTTGAATATAAGTGAAATAAACTAATAGTTTAGTTATAACTGAAACAACCACTTAACATCTCAAGAAGAATCTACTACTATGTCTTAAAAGCCTCTAACTGAGTTGAGTTGCTGGGACATGTCCCCAACTAACTCTAACAAAACTAAAGCTAAAAATAATGACTAAAATGAAATCATGTCTATTGTCCTCGGAATATGAGGAATCACCACTGAAGCTGCTGAATGTTGATCGAGAATCGATCTAAGTGTGATCTGGATGCTGAGTAACTGAACCTACATCATAAAAGGATGTAGCACATAGTATGCGTCAATACTTGGAATGTACTGAGCATGCAGGATATAAATACTAAGTGGAACAAACATATATGAGCTGAACAAAGCATAACTGAGCAATGAAATAATCAGAACAAGAATATAAATACTTAAGCATAAGTGAACAACTTAGCTGAATGCAATGACTAAGTAGTAATCATGAAGATAACATGCTGAACTGTATACTGATATAAATGTTGAAAACTTGATCAAATGCACTAAGAGTCTGACTGTGGGAGCTACTATTAACCAACATAAACCATGTGAGCTAAACATGGAGTCCGATATATACGCTCCATGGAGAGGACCCAATATACCTTGCCCGGGGTATAAAGGCATGACTGTGGCTTGATCACTAATATTGATTCCCGACAGAGGGGACTTATAATCCTATGCGGGCACGTAATTCTGGGACTGTGAGGGTAAGCTGAAACCTAGTCCAACTCGGTGCTAAGTCTACTCCGACATGAATACATGTGAAGCTAAAATGCACTAAATACTGAATAGCTCAAAATACTGACATGCTAACTAAGAATGCAATATTTATATACAAAAAATGTGACATTCAAAATCTGGAGCATGATTTTCTGTTTAACTGACCTAGCAAGTATAATTCATGAACTAAGAGAATTTACACAAACTAGGGTTCTGAGTTTTATACAATGAATTATGCAACATTTTCAAGAACACATGTTATTTAGACTATGGATTCAATAGCAGCTAAAATCACAATAAATTCCCAAAATTTTACAAACTCTAGGGGTAAACAACCAATGTAGAATCAAGTAACTGATTGGATTCTAGGGACCTAGTGGATTAAAGGAATCCACTAGTTAAATCCCTTATACCTGGTGATGTAAATTACGGAGAAATCCTTTGGATTTCGAGGCTGAAACTTGAAGAACACTACTGCTTGTTCTTGAAAGAATCTGGCGCCTCCTTTTCTTCTTTTCGTTCTAATTTGGATGATATTTTTAGAATTAGAATTCTGGGTATTTCTGAGTATGTTATTAGGCTTAGATTGAGTAAAATGGTGTAGTTTAGACATAACACGACGTAGTTTAAGTGCCCCAACGCATAGAGAAAAGACCAAAATGACCCTGACTTAAAAGTTGACAAAGGCCATCCACGGTGGGACTGACAGACTTTCGTTTGGACTACCGACCGTCATCTGGGGTAGTCGTTCATGCTTTACCCGACATGTCTTCACTAAAACTAGCATAACTTTTTATTCGAAGCTTGGATTTTAGCTAACTCGGTGGAGTTGGAAAGTTGATTCAATTATATTAAATTTAATAGGTCATGGGCCACCTAATTCATTTTGTGCTAAAGAAAATGACCGTTTGAAGTTCACCCAGGGGCCATTTTCCTCTAAATAGTTGCTAACCCTCACATACGGTCCGTAGGTCCAATTACGGACCGTACTGGTCGACCATGGGTGGGATTAGAGACCATAAAACTTTGTACCCCAAAGATAGAATCAACCTACAGTCTGTGGGTCATTCAACAGACCGTGGTTCACGGCCAAAGGTGTAACCTTTTGAACCTGAATTTTCCCTAAATTTGGGATTGAACCACATGACCCCACCTACGGTCCGTGGTCTGACACACTGTCTGTCGAGGGCTTTCGTTGGTTGTGACACCAGATCCTGGAAAGCTGTATTTTTCTATCTTCTTGAATCAGAGGTGTTATAATATCTCCCCCTTGGAACATTCATCCTTTAATGAAGTCTAAACAACCTAAGTATGGAGGCAAGGGCTATAATCCCTATTACTGTATACTAAAAACTGATATCTAACTGAACTCAATTCCATGAACATGCAAATGTGCTGAAATGCAAGGATAACTCAGGGAGGAAGATAGTGAGACTGAATTACATAAGAGTAAACTGAGAGAATGGAGAGGAACTATTACCTCAAGATGAAACGGAATCAGAAGGAAAAAGATGAGCATACTTGGCCATCATTGCTGCTTCCGCTTCCCAAGTAGCTCCCTCTACGGACTGACTCCTCCACAAAACCTTCACTGAAGAAACTTCCTTATTACTCAACCTACGAACCTAATAGCCAAGAATTTCAACTGGAACCTCTTCATAAGTGAGACTATCCTTCAGAGCCACACTCTCTAATGGTACTATCGATGTCGTATCACCCACACACTTCTTCAACAAGGAAATGTGAAAGAGTGGATGAACCACTGCTAGTTCTGCTTGCAATTCTAACTCATAAGCCACATTACCAGTAGTTTTCAGGATTCTGTAAGGACCTACTAATCTAGGACTGAGCTTCCCTTTCTTTCCAAATCTCATAACCCCTCTCATAGGTGACACCTTTAGGAAAACTCAATCATCGATTTCAAACTCTAAGTATCTTCTCCTAACATCTCCATAGGACTTCTGATGACTCTAGGTTGTCTTTAGTCTATCTCTGATGAGTTGAACTTTCTCCATAGCCTTATGAACTGAATCTTTCCCAATCAAAGATGTGTCACCTACTTAAAACCAACTAATTAGGACCTACATTTATGCCCATATAGTGCCTCATACGAGGCCATCTGAATTATAGAATGGAAGTCGTTGGTGTAACCTTTTGATTCTGAATTTTCCCCAAGTCTGGGACTGAACCACTGGACCCCACCTACGGTCGATGGTCTTACACTCGGTCCGTCAGTGGCTTTCGTTGGTTCTGACAAAAGATCTTGGAAAGATTTATTTTCCATCTTCTCAAACCATAGGTGTTACATGCATGCTCAATACATTTCAAGTACTGACATATACTTTATTCTACATGCTTTCATGATGTAGGTTCAAGTACTCAGCATCCATATCACACGTAGATCGATTCTTGGTCCGCATTCAGCAGCTTCAATAATGAGTCCTCATATTCCGAGGACAATAGACATACTTTCATTTTAGTCTTTGTTTTTAAGTTTTTTAGTTTTGTTAGAGTTAGCTGGGGGGCATATCCCAGCAACTAAACTTAATTAGAGGCTTTTCATACAACGAGTAGATTCATCTTGAGTATTTAAGTGATTGTTTCAGTTACAACTAAACTCTTAGTATGTTTACATATTCAGACTAGTTGGGGTTTTCCCCATTTTCAGATATCCACTATTTTTAGCTTTCGCATAGTTCTTGCTTTACTTAGTTATTTTAAGTATGTTTATGATATGTCAGACTGTAGGTTATCTTGGGATCACTCGTGATCCTAGGTCCCGTGTTACGTCAAATATGTAACCTCGGGGCTTGAAAAACTTGGTATTAGAGCATTAGGTTAAAAAGTCCTAGTATGTCTGAAAGTCGCACTAAGTAGAGTCTCTTTCATGGGTGTGAAGCGCGCCAAATATATGAGGGGGAGGTTACGAAGTATTTTAAGAAAAAAATCACTTTATTTGATATTTTTATCGTGCGTGAGGTATGATCCAATTTCTCCTTTCTAATCCATCGTGATGCATTTTACATCATGCCTCTTCGTAGAGCTAACACACGCAATGCTAATGTACACAATGCAAACGTAGTTCCTCCAGTTCGAACCATGAGGTTACGCATGTAGAATTTCAAAATGTGATCCAACTCTTGGCTCAAAGTGTGGCCAATCAGAACAATCAGCAGGCTCCAACGCCAGCAGACACTAACAGTGGATCAACTGTAGCTAGGTTTGAGACTTTGTTCGAATGAATCCGCTTGAGTTTCTAGGGTCGAAGGTTGGTGAGGACCCACATAACTTCATTGATGAGGTTAAGAAGATTCTTGGAGTAATGCAAGTGACTGGTACTGAGAGTGTTGATTTAGCATCATATCAACTCAAGGTTGTTTCTCATATTTCGTTCACGTAGTGAAGGAAAAAATGGGTTAGAATGCAGCTCCTGTGACATGGGATTGAATTTACCAAAACTTTTATGGAAAGGTTCTTCCCAAGGGAGTTGAGAGAAGCTAAGGCACAAAAGTTTATGAACTTGAAGTAGGGTTCAATGTCGGTCAAAGAGTACAAGCTGAAGTTCACCTAGCTATGCACGTATGCTCCACACATTGTTGCTGATCCAAGGGCACAAATGAGTAAGTTCTTGTTTGGGTTATCTGATCTGGTGAAGACCGAGTGCAGGAATGCTATGCTTCTAGGGGATATGGATATCTCCAGACTAATGAATCATTCTACAGGAATGCTATGCTTCTAGGGGATATGGATATCTCCAGACTAATGAATCATTCTCAATAGGTTGAGGGAGACAAACTTAGGGAAATGGATAAGGATAGCAAAAAGGCCAGAACGGGAAATTATGAATACTCACAACAAAAGTTAGGCAGTGGGAATTGCTCACAGTTTCAACAAAGGACTGCAGCCCTAACACCTTCATCAGCTAATGCTACATCCCCCAGGTTTCAACAGGATAAAAAAGGTAGAGCATCAGGCTCTAAGTCTCAGGGGAGTACTTCAGGTAACATGACTTTCCCAACTTGTCCAAAGTGTTGTTAAAACCATTCGGGCGAGTGTCTTGCAGGTAGGGAAGGGTGCTTTGGGTATGGTTAGTCTGTCCATAGGTTTAAGTATTTTCCTTCTTCCAGGTAGGGTCAAGAAGGTAACAACAATAGGGCTCAGTCTATAGCTCCAGCAGCTCCAGCAGGTCGCCTAACTGAGTAGAGTGCTTCATCTGGTACATGTGGCAGTCAGTGCTAGAATAGGTTGTATGCTCTCTAAGATCGCCAAGACCAGGAAGATTCTCCTGATGTGGTCACTAGTACGTTACGAGTCTTTCATTTAGATGTTTATGCGTTGATAGATTCATGGGCTACACTTTCTTTTGTAACTTCCTATATAGTTGTAAATTTCGGTGTCAGTCTAGAAACTATCTCAGAACCCTTCTTAGTCTCTACCCTAGTTGGTGACCTAGTTATAGCTAGACGGGTATACATAAATTGCCCTGTCACATTTTCTCAGAAATTCACCATAGCAAAACCTGTAGAGTTAGAAATGGTAGATTTTGATATCATTCTAGGCAAAGATTGATTACATTCCTATTATGCCTCAGTCGATTGTAGAACTAGGATCGTTAGGTTTCAGTTTCCAAAAGAGTCAGTCTTAGAATGGAAGGGTAGTAGCCCAGTACCTATAGATCGATTTATCTCCTACTTTAAGGCTAGGAAGATGATCTCTGAAGGGTATATCTTTCATCTTATTTGGTTAGGATTCAAATTCTGAAACCCCAACTCTTGAGTCAGTCCCAGTAGTTAATGAGTTTCCCTAAGTGTTCCTAGAAGATCTTCCCGGAGTTCCTCCTAAAAGGGAAATCGACTTTGGAATTGATCTCCTTCTAGATACCCAACCTATTTCTCTTCCTCCTTATAGAATGGCTCCAGCCGAACTTAAAGAATTGAAAGAGCAATTCAAAGACCTTCTAGATAAGGGCTTCATCAGACCTAGTATCTCTCCATGGGGTGCTCGAGTGTTGTTCGTAAAAAAAAGAAGATGGTTCTCTCAGAATTTACATTGACTATCGGCAGCTGAAAAGTCACAATCAAGAACAAATATCCTATCCCTAGGATTGATGACTTGTTCGACCAACTTCAGGGTGCTAGTTGTTTTTTAAGATAGACCTCTGATCCGACTATCATCAGCTCGGAGTCAGAGATAGTGACATCCCAAAAACTTCCTTCAAAACTCGGTATGGTCATTATGAATTTGTAGTTATGACTTTTGACTAACAAATTCTCCTTCAGCTTTCATGGTCTTAATGAACACGGGGTTCAAACAGTATTTGGACATGTTCGTATTTGTCTTTATTGATGATATCCTCATGTATTCCCGGAATGAGGAGGAGCATGCGACTCCTCTGAGAGTTGTCCTATAGACTCTCAAAGATCGCGAGTTATTCGCGAAGTTCACCAAATGTTAATTGTGGTTACATTCGGTCGCTTTCCTTGGTCATGTGGTATCTAGCGATTGGATTTGAGTGGATTCTCATAAAATTGAGGCCGTGAGACACATTTTCAGACCCACCTCTCCAATAAATATTATAAGTTTCTTAGATTTTGCCAGTTATTACAGGAGATTTGTGGAAGGATTTTCATCCATACCTTTCCCATTGACTAAGTTGACTCAGAAGATGGTCAAATTCTAGTGGTCAGATGAATATGAGAAAAGCTTCTCAGAACTGCAGACTAGGTTGACTACAACTCCTATCTTGACTCTACCAGATGGTTCAGACGGTTAGGTGATTTATTGTGATGCATCTAGGGTTGGCCTAGGTTGTGTGTTGATGTAGCGAGGTAAGATAATAGCATATTCTTTTATACATCTTAGGGTCCATGAGAAGAACTACCCAACTCATGACCTCGAGCTTGCAGCTGTAGTATTTGCCCTAAAGATTCGGAGACACTACTTGTATGGTATTCATGTTGATGTGTTTACAGATCATAAGAGCCTCCAGTATGTGATCACCTTGAAAGAGTTAAATCTTCATCAGAGGAGATGGATTGAATTCCTCAAAGGCAATGACATGAATGTGCTTAACCATCCTAGTAAGGTCAATGTAGTAGTTGATGCTATGAGTAGACTGTTTATGGGTAGTGTAGCACATGTTGAGAAAGAAAATAAAGAGTTAGCCAAAGATGTTCACCGACTTGCTCGCTTAAGAGTTTTCCTTACCGACACATCAGATGGTGGTCTGATAGTTCAGAATGGATCAGAATCTTCATTGGTAGTTGATAACGTTCAAATATACTTCTTGAAAAGAAATATAAACGACCGTATGCAATATATTTACCCAACTATGAGTTGGGGTCGATCCCACAGAGAATATGAAAGAATATTGTCAATAGCAAATATTTAACTCGATAGTCGTTATATAAAAATGGGGGGAATTAAATTGAAATAAAAAAAAAAAAAATAGCTTTGAACTAAGTATTTATTTATATTCATATTATTAGAAATAACTAGGAATGTGTTCCCCATAAGCTCATAACGCAGTAATCCTAGTAATAGCAATCCTTTCCTAGTGTACTACATGCAAAGTGATAAGTTAGGTATCTCTAAATCCT
>JAJOOO010032020.1:0-10877 GCA_029582685.1 Solanum piurae
AGCATGTTTTTGCATGGTTATCATACTTAGTGCATTCTTGTACTAACACCATTCTTCTTCATCTTTTTACACCAAGTGTAGGTGGTGGTGGCTAAAGGGCTTTTCCTAGAAGTGATGAGCTTGGCTTACTATTCCCAAGTTCAGGTGTGTCCTTAAAGATTCAAGGACCTTTATGTTAAAGAGTTTCCTTAAGTTCAAAGTACTAGATAGTAGTTCTTTTGTATTGTAAGGGTTGTGTCCCTCTTGTGTTGTAGTCGTGTTTTAAGATGGCTACTTTGAGACGTAGTATTCCGATTTTGTATTAAAGGTTTAAATGAGGTGACTTTTAAGTCTTGTGTTATATTATAGAAAAGTTTTAAATTTTCCGCTATTTTTCTATGATAATGCTATGACGAATACTAAGGGCTTGTATAAGACCTCCGAGAGGTCGAATACGCCGGTAACGACTAGGGGGTGCTCTCGGGTCATTATAGTTAAGGTTCAAAGAACTTCTGATTCAATACCCTACTCATGAAATTCTTGATGTAGTCCTTCTGGAATGTATTTATAGAAGTCTGGGTCCAGGGAACAGAAAGTTGGCTGATCAATTTATCACGGGTAGTCTAATACGACAACCCTATCTGATAGCAGCCCAATTGCTTAACAACTTGACTGAGCCAAATCAAGCAGTAGAAAGAAGAGACTTCAGCTTAGCAGTCCTGGTAACGCAGTTCGATGAGCTAACCAAAAAGATTTGCGAGCTTGAAGTCCAGTGCAACAAGAAGGGGAGCTATGTTCCTCCTCATGAACGGAGGAAACTTAAGAATAAGGAGGATGGACAGATCGAAGCAATGCTCAAACTTCTGCTCCAAAAAGCCAATGAGCAGCATATGGTGTTGGAGCAATTGAGGGAGAACGTCTTGATGCTAAACCAGATGACAACCTCCCATTCAATGCTCATTCATCTACTGGTATCCCAAATGGACCAAGTACTGTCTTCTCTCTACCCAGAGCCAAAAGCGGCTGTCCTTATGAAACTAAGCTCGACCCCACAAATGGAGTTGATTAAGAGCTTGCGTCGTGCCACGGCGTTAATTAATGCGCTTCTTGGGAGGCAACCCAAGGTTTTATCGCTTTAAATTGTTATTTTAGAATAACGGTGTGTTGATTGTGCAGATTAAAGTGTGGAAAGTGTGGAAAGTGTTGAAAAGTGCAGGTTGGTGAGCTAAAGATCCCATTGGCGAATCGTAAAATAGGCTGGCGACCTCTACCTATACTACCGTTAGACTCAAGATAAATTAAGGAAGAGTCTGTAAAACTCGGCGAGCCCAGGAAATTATTAGCGGTTCATCTATCATATCGGCGATCTCGATTTTGTCAACCGTTTGAACCCCCCAGTTTAACTGAAGGTTCTATAAACCTCACTATTGGAACTTAAGTGGGGAGTTGTGTCATGCCACGACATTAACTAATGCGCTTCTTCGGAGGCAACGCAAGTGTATATCACTTTATTTTTTCTTTAAGAAATAATGGTGTGTTGATTGTGCAGGTTGAAGTGAGGATAGTGTTTGAAAAGTACTGGTTGGCGAGCTAAAGGTCCAGTCGGCGCATCACCGAAGAGGTTGGCGAACCCGATAATGAGTCTATAATTTGGACTCATTTAGGGATATATTTTGATAGATTTAGTGTCCTTAAATGCATATTTTCTCTCAATAACTGATGTAAATCCCTAAGTTTTAGGTATTTGAATTGAGAGCAAAACATGGACGCTATCGAGCAAAAAGGAACAAAGAGGCTGAAAGAACGGAGAAATGAAGGCCTGAGGATCTCCTAAAGCATTAGGCGAGTCGCCGAATGTCCTTAGTCTCGCCTAATGTTCCTGTGTGCTGAGCCCTAAATGATAATATCAACTCAGTAATAAAAGGGAGCAATCGGTGAGTCGCCGAACAGTTTCGTGAAGCATCTTCATATCGCCCAATGATTTAGAACGCGAAGACGCTGAAGGCAAAAGTACAAATGCGATGAACCAGACAAAAGGGCAGATCGCTGAGTATGTCAGCAATCTCAACTAACTGCACCTAGTGGTCCTTCGCAGCATAAATTTTCGAACACTATAAATACCTATTTGAATTGTTAGCCTAGTATCAAGAAATCCACAAATCTAGAAACCAAACTTTAGAACAGAATATTGAGTTTTTGGACATTTTTGAGTTTTAAAGTTTTTTGGGAGACATTGTTCTTGAGGTTCGGAGATTTTGATGGTTTTCAATTCAAAGAAATTGGAAGTGGTTCTTGAAGAATCTTTATCCTGGACGTCTTTAATGACATAATTTATCGTACCCATTTGATGGAAACACTTATCGATATCGATTTCTATATCTTTTTCATGTCTAGCTAAAACCTCAATTCTTGGGGTGTGATTTCGTGAATATGGGTTAAATTTACTGTTGGGTATTGCTCATTGATAGTCTATTTACTGTTTAAATGTGATTTCGTTTAGTAGTTGTGTTTGAACTTAATGGGATTGTAGTTGCAAATACAATTTCATCTATGTGTTTTTGGCTGGCTCGAGAGAGAGGTTTTAAAACCAAGACTACTAAATCGATAGCATGTGGTTATTGGGTCGTCATGGGTTCAACTCGAGAGAGTGAATCCAATTCCTTCTCCCACGCATTAAGCTCCAGAGAGTGAATGGACTAAGGGGAAGGCTGTGATTAATTGCTGCAACTCAGTGTTCGAGAGAAACCGAGTTGATTCTGGGTAAATTGTTCGAGAGAAAATTTACCCCCACAAAAGTCTAGCTTAGTTACAAATGTTCAGCGATTTACTATCAATAGCATTTACCAGATTGTTTATTTTATCCCAGATTTATATCACATCCCAAGAATCCCGTATCTCTATTTCGCATCTTTATATTTTTGCTATTTTTGTTTATTAGTGATAACAAAATCCCCCATTGATAATTGACACTCGTGTCACCTTTTAGATTTAGAATGTTTTTATTCATTAATATTTATAGCTATGATTAATTACAACTTAGTTTTACTCTACTATTTGATTCTCAATTGTTAACTGCTCCCTTGGGACTCGACCCCAACCCATTTGGTTGGGTTATTTTTTACTCACGATCGTAGGCTATTTGAATTGGAAGAGTCTTGATCACATGAAGCATCAAAATGGCTCCGCTGCCGGGGAGTGGTGTTAGTTGAGAATTTTTTGTTAAGTAAAATTTTTGTTCTTATTAGTTGTAGTTCTACTTAGTTAATTTTTAGTTTAGTTTTGGGTGTTAGTGCGAAGATGGATTATCCTCCATTAGAAGTAATGATGTTCCAGGATAAAATTCTAACCTTCAGGCAATTGGAAGGTGAAACCCTTCATGAGTCATGGTTAAGGTTCAACGCACTTCTGATTCAATACCCTACTTATGAAATTCTTGATGTAGTCCTTCTGGAATGTATTTATAAAAGTCTTGGGTCCAGGGAACAGAATGTTGGCTAATCAATTTATCATGGGTAGTCTAATACGACAACCCTATGTGATAGCAGCTCAATTGCTTGACAACTTGACTGAGCCAAATCAATCAGTAGAAAGAAGAGACTTCAGCTTAGCAGTCCTGCTAACGCAGTTGGATGAGATAACCAAAAAGATTAGCGAGCTTGAATTCTAGTGCAACAAGAAAGGGGCGATATGTTCCTCCTCATGAACGGAGGAAACTTAAGAATAAGGAGGATGGACAGATCGAAGCAATTCTCACAATTCTGCTAAAAAAAGGCAATGAGCAGCATATGGTGTTGGAGCAATTGAGGGATAACGTCTTGATGCTAAACCAGAAGACAACCTCCCATTCCATGCTCATTCATCAACTGGTATCCCAAATGGACCAAGTACTATTTTCTCTCTACCTAGAGCCAAAAGCGAGGTGTCCTTATGAAACTATGGCCGACACCACAAATGGAGTTGAATAAGGACTTGCGTCGTGCCACGACATTAACTAAGGCGCTTCTTCGGAGGCAACCCAATATTTTATTGCTTTAAATTGTTATTTTAGAATAACGGTGTGTTGATTGTGCAGATTAAAGTGTGGAAAGTATTGAAAAGTGCAGGTTGGTTGGCTAAAGATCCCATTAGTGAATCGCAAAAGAGGCCGGTGACCCCGACCTATACCACCGTTAGACTCAAGACAAATTAAGGAAGAGTCTATAAAACTCGGCGAGCCCAGGAAATTATTAGCAATTCGCCGATCATGTCGGCGATCTCAATTTTGTCCGCCGTTTAAACCCCTATTTTAACTGAAGGTTCTATAAACCTCACTATTGGAACTTAAGTGGGGAGTTATGTCGTGCCACAACATTAACTAAGGCACTTTTTGGTAGGCAACCCAAGTGTATATCGCTTTATTTTTTCTTTAAAAAATAATGGTGTGTTGATTGTGCAGGTCGAAGTGAGGATAATGTTTGAAAAGTGCTGGTTGGTGAGCTAAAGGTCCAGTCGATGCGTCGCCGAAGTGGTCGACGATCCCGATGATGAGTCTATAATTTGGACTCATTTAGGGTTATATTTTGATAGATTTAGTGTCCTCAAATGCATATTTTGTCTCAATAACTGATGTAAATCCTTAATTTTCAGGTATTTGAATTGAGAGCAAAGCATGGACGCTATCAAGCAAAAAGGAACAAAGAGGCTGAAACAACGGAGAAATGAAGGCCTGAGGATCGCCTAATGCATTAGGCGAGTCACCGAATGTCCTTAATATCTCCTAATGTTCCTGTGTGCTGAGCCCTGAAGGAAAATATCAACTCGGCGATAAAAGGGAGCAATCGGCGCGTCGCTGAACAATTCAGCGAAGCAGCTCCATATCGCCCAATGATTCAGAACGCGAAGACACTGAAGACAAAAGTAGAAAGGCGATGAACCAGACCAAAGGGCAGATCGCTGAGTATGTCGGCGATTTTGACTAACTGCGCCGAGTGGTCCTTCGCAGCACAAATTTTTGAACACTCTAAATACCTATTTGAATTGTTAGCCTAGTATCAAGAAATCCACAAATCTTGATACCAAACTTTAGAACAAAATATTGAGTTTTTGGACATTTTTGAGTTTTAGAATTTTTGGGGACACATTGTTCTTGAGCTTTGGAGATTTTGAAGGTTTTCAATTCCAAGAAATTGGAAGTGGGTCTTGAAGAATCTTCATCCTTGACGTCTTTAAAGACATAATTTATCGTACCCATTTGATGGAAACACATATCGATATCAATTTCTATCTCTTTTTCATGTCTAGCTAAAATTCCAATTCTTGGGGTATGATTTCGTGAATATGGGTTACATTTACTGTTGGGTATTGCTCATTGATAGTCTATTTGTTGTTTAAATGTTATTTCTTTTAGTAGTTGTGTTTGAACTTAATGGGGTTGTAGTTGCAAATACGATTTCATCTTCATGTTTTTGGCTTGCTCGAGAGAGAGGTTTTAAAACCAAGACTACTGAATCGATAGCCTATGGTTATTGGGTCGTCGTGGTTTCAGCTCGAGAGAGAGAATACAAGACCTTCTCTCAAACATTCAGCTCCAGAGAGTGAATGGGCTAAGGCGAAGGCTGTGCTTAATTGCTGCAATTCCGTGTTCGAGAGAAACCGAGTTGATTCTGGGTAAATTGTTCTAGAGAAAATTTATCCCCATTAAGTCTAGCTTAGTTACAAATGTTCAGCGATTTACTATCAATAACATTTACCAGATTTTTTATTTTATCCCATATTCCTATCACATCCCAAGAATCCCGTTTCCCTATTTCGCATCTTTATATTTTTGCTATTTTTGTTTATTAGTGATAACAAAATCCCCCATTGATAATTGACATTCGTGTCACCTTTAGATTTAGAATGTTTTTATTCATTAATATTTATAGCTATGATTAATTACAACTTAGTTTTACTCTACTATTTGATTCTCAATTGTTAACTGCTCCCTTGGGACTCGACCCCAACCCATTTGGTTGGGTTATTTTTTACTCACGATTGTAAGCTCTTAGAATTCGAAGAGTCTTGATCACGTGAAGTATCAAAATGGCGCCGCTGTCGGGGATTGGTGTTAGTGGAGAATTTTTAGTTAAGTATAATTTTTGTTCTTATTAGTTGTAGTTCTACTTAGTTAAATTTTTTTTTTTTTTTTTTTGTTGGTGAGTAGATGTATTTTCCTCCGTTAGAAGTAATGATGTTCCGGGATAAAATTCTAACCTTTAGGCAATTGGAAGGTGAAACCTTTCATGAGTCATGGTTAAGGTTCAAAGAACTTCTAATTCAATACCATAATCATGAAATTCTTGATGTAGTCCTTCTGGAATGTATTTATAAGTCTGGGTCCAAGGAACAGAGTGTTGGCTGATCAATTTATCATGGGTAGTCTAATACGACAACCCTATGTGATAGCAGCCCAATTGCTTGATAACTTGACTGAGCCAAATCAAGCAGTAGAAAGAAGAGACTTCAGCTTAGCAGTTCTGCTAATGCAGTTGGATGAGCTAACCAAAAAAATTAGTGAGCTTGAAGTCCAGTGCAACAAGAAAGAGCGCTATGTTCCTCCTCATGAACGGAGGAAACTTAAGAATAAGGAGGATGGACAGATCAAAGCAATGCTCACACTTCTGCTCCAAAAAATGAATGAGCATAATATGGTGTCAGACCAATTGAGGGAGAACGTCTTGATGCTAAACCAGATGACAACCTCCCATTCCATGCTCATTCATCAACTGGTATCCCAAATGGACCAAGTACTATTTTCTCTCTACCCAGAGCCAAAAGTGGGGTGTCCTTATGAAACTAAGGCCGACACCGCAAATGGAGTTGAATAAGGACTTGCGTCGTACCACAACGTTAACTTAGGCGCTTCTAGGGAGGCAACCGAATGTTTTATCGCTTTAAATTGTTATTTTAGAATAACGGTGTGTTGATTGTGCAGATTAAAGTGTGGAAAGTGTTGAAAAGTGCAGGTTGCCGGGCTAAAGATCCCATTGGCGAATCGCAAAAGAGACCGGTGACCCCGACCTATACCACCGTTAGACTCAAGACAAATTAAGGAAAATTCTGTAAAACCTGGCGAGCCCAAGAAATTATTAGCGATTCGCCGATCAAGTAGGCAATCTCAATTTTGTCCGCCGTTTGAACCCCCTGTTTAACTGAAGGTTTTATAAACCTCAGTATTGGAACTTAAGTGGGAAGTTGTGTCGTGCCACGACATTAACTAAGGCGCTTCTTGGGAGGCAACCCCAGTGTATATCGCTTTATTTTTTCTTTAAGAAATAATGGTGTGTTGATTGTGCAGGTCGAAATGCGTATAGTGTTTGAAAAGTACTGGTTAGCGAGCGAAAGTTCCAGTCGGCGCGTCACCGAAGAGGTCGGTGATGCCAATGATGAGTCTATAATTTGGGCTCATTTAGGGATATATTTTGATAGATCTAAGTCCTGATGTAAATCCTTAATTTTCAGGTATTTGAATTGAGAGCAAAGCATGGACGCTATCATGCAAAAAGGAACAAAGAGGCTGAAAGAACGGAGAAATGAAGGCCTGAGGATCGCCTAATGCATTAGGCGAGTCACCGAATGTCCTTAATATCGCCTAATGTTCCAGTGTGCTGAGCCTTGAATGAAAATATCAACTCGGCGATAAAAGGGAGCAATTGACGCATCGCCCAATGATTCAGAACGCGAAGACACTAAATGCAAAAGTAGAAAACTGATGAACCAGACCAAAGGGCGGATCGTTGAGTATGTCGGCGATCTCGACTAACTGTGCCGAGTGGTCCTTCGCAGCACAAATTTTTGAACACTATAAATACCTATTTGAATTGTTAGCCTAGTATCAAGATATTTAGTAATCTAGAAACCAAAATTTAGAACATAATATTGACTTTTTGGACATTTTTGAGTTTTAGAGTTTTTGGGGAGACATTGTTCTTGAGCTTTGGAGGTTTTGAAGGTTTTCAATTTCAAGAAATTGGAAGTGGGTCTTGAAGAATCTTCATCCTTTACGTCTTTAAATACATAATTTATCGTACCCATTTGATGGAAACACATATCGATATCGATTTCTATCTCTTTTTAATGTCTAGCTAAAACCGTAATTCTTGGTGTGTGATTTCATGAATATGGGTTAAATTTATTGTAGGGTATTGCTCATTGATAGTCTATTTGTTGTTTAAATGTGATTTCGTTTAGTAGTTGTTTTGAACTTAATGGGATTGTAGTTGCAAATATGATTTCATCTTGGTGTTTTTGTCTTGCTCGAGAGAGAGGTTTAAAAACCAAGATTACAAAATTGATAGCCTATGGTTATTGGGTCGTCGTGGGCTCAGCTCGAGAGAGTGAATCCAAGACTTTCTTCCACACATTTAGCTCGAGAGAGTGAATAGGCTAAGGCGAAGGTTGTGGTTAATTACTGCAACTCGATGTTCGGGAGAAACTGAGTTGATTCGGGGTAAATTGTTCGAGAGAAAATTTACCCCCACTAAAGTCTAGGTTAGTTACAAATGTTCAGCGATTTACTATCAATAGCATTTGCCCGATTGTTTATTTTATTCCATATTCCTATCACATCCCAACAATCCCGTCTCCCTATTTTGAATCTTTATATTTTTGCTATTTTTGTTTATTAGTGATAACAAAATATCCCATTGATAATTGACATTCATGTCACCCTTAGATTTAGTACGTTTTTATTCGTTAATATTTATAGCTATGATTGATAAGAACTTAGGTTTACTTTACAATTTGATTCTCGACTATTAACTACTCCCTTGGGACTCGACTCCAACCCATTCGGTTGGGTTATATTACTACTACTCACAATTGTAATCTCTTAGAATTTGAAGAAAAGTCTTGATCACATGATGCATCAAAATGGCGCCGCTGCCAGGGAATGGTGTTAGTTGAGAATTTTTAGTTAAGTAAATTTTTTGTTCCTATTAGTTGTAGTTCTACTTAGTTAATTTTTAGTTTTGTTTTTGTTTGTTGGTTAGTAGATGGATTTTCCTCCGTTAGAAGTAATGACGTTGCGGGATAAAATTCTAACCTCCAGGCAATTGGAAGGTGAAACCCTTCATGGATTGCCTGAGATATCACAAGTTTCAAATTTTCACAAAACCCCGTGGCCCTTATATTCCAAACTGGGTTAGAGAATTCTATAGTGAATACAATGCATTGATACCCCAGAGGAAGCAGCAAGTAGTAGCTTTCAAAGTAGTTGACTACGTGGTTGTCAGAGGTCGGAAGGTAAATTGTGATAGTTCTACTATCAACACAGTCTTGGGCATGTCCACACGTATTAATGATCACTGCCAACACCTGATCAGAATAAATAAGCTAGAAAGTCTGAAGTAGTGGTTAGCCCCACTGATTTCCGATGATACTCCGAAATGGTTAGAAGAAGGGGCTCCAATTGAAAAGAAAGATCTGAACGTAGCTGCAAGATTTTGGTTCAGATTTATCGGCAGCAAAATTATGCCATCCTAGAATGAGTCAATCCTTCGCCTTGCCAAGGCATCCTGTCTGGGTTGCATCATAGAGGAAACAAGGATAAATTTGGGGATCACCATAGCACAAGAAATACTAATGCGGGCAAGGCTGCGACATACCTCACTTCCCTTCTCGATATTGATCAGCGAGCTGTGCAGACATGCTCAGGTACCCAGAGATGCAAAGAAGGATGTGGAAGTTATTCCCACATTCTCAATTGATATTCGGAAGATTGAAGCTGAATATCTTAAGGACCAAGCAGAGAAGAAGCAGAAGAAAGCTCCGGTGGACTCTTCCCCAGTCCCGAATACACAGACAACACCTATAGTGGCATCTTTGCCCACTCCGGCCCTTGTGCCTTCAGGTACATCCATTGCCAACTACTCCTTCTGATATTCCAGGTTCTTCTGTTTCAATGCTACTTCCTAGACCTGCTACTGTTACTGTCTCCCGGGCTCCGATCACTCAGGCATCATTTCTCCGGATGGGACAACTTTCCCAATCTGCTGATCATCGGGCTGCCAGACTAGAAACCTTTATTGCAGACATAATTCAGACTGCTCTACTGATGTTGTAACACCATTGAGCGCTATTATTGATGCCTTTGTGGCTAGGATATAGGTGTGTGAGCGTGACCAAGGGGACACATGAGAGGTGACAACATTAAAGGCCGCTATTACTACTTTGCGGACTGATGTGGATCACTTGAAGTCCACCAATATATCCATGATCTTCGGAATGGTGGAGATCCTAGATGTACCAGAAATACCTCCAGCTACAACCAGAAATGAGGATAGAGTTAAGCGAACAATTGAGCCTGAGTCGGAGGTAGAGACGGACGATGAGATGCTCAAGGTAACTGTGGAAGCTGCAGATGAGGACTTGACTGAAACTAAAGAGGCAATGGTAAATGCTGCTATGCAGACTTTCCTAGCAGATACACCTTTTGTTGTCTCTAGTGGAGCTGGCCTTTCTAAGGTGACTCTAGGCACTGATGCCCAAATCCAGACCGATGCACCGAGCACAAATGCCCAGACAAATAGATTGACTACTTAGATATGATCCCTGTAACGACCCGAGAGCACCCCCTAGCCGTTACATGCGTATTTGACCTCTCGGAGGTCTTATACAAGCCTTAGCATTCATTCATCACATTCGGTAATAAAAACTGTAAGGAATAAAATTCTTTTTTTAAACAAATTCATAATACTCATAAAATCTTTCAAATGTAAAGAAGTAGAATTTCTAAGTCTCATGTACCATCTTAGACACGAATAGAACATCTTAGGGACACGACCCTTTACAACAAAATATAAGTCTTATACAATATCTAAGTGGAAATACTAGAAAGGTAACATCTATGTCCTCGAATATATGAGGACATACCAAGCTTC
>JAJOOO010032022.1:0-10308 GCA_029582685.1 Solanum piurae
CATAATATATTTTTAAAAATAATTATAATACATATATGTTGCATACTTAATTCACTTTTAATACATATTGCAGATTTAATATAGTATTGCTATAAATGGTAATAAATAAAAAGTATCGCTAAAATCAGTAATTATTTATTAAAAGGCACTCATCCAAGTAATTTTTCCTAATATATTTGTTGCTGCATGTAATGGGTTGGGATTGGATTATTGTTGAAGAATTAAGGGAAATGGGCTGCTGTTGTATTGTATGTATTGTTGGGATGAGAATATTGAATTGGAAAATGTTGATGGGTCTTTGTGGCCCGATTTTGGTATTAAGAAATGGCCCAAAATGGGTTTAAGGTAAGGTAAGTTAGATTGGAATTAGGAAATAACTTTACAGATTTCAAATTCGGCCAAACTAAATAAGAATTTAGCCAAAATTGGATCAATATTCGTGAATTCGGCTATAAACTAAATAAGACAAATTAATATTAATTAATTAAAGAGCTTCTTAATCTTATCGAAATAAAATAATTAACTTAATTATAAGCTAATTAATTTAACAATATAAACGACTAAATAACCAAATATTTAAATAAAACTAAAACTCTTTTGAGACGATTTTCGAACATTCATAAAACATATTAATTAGACACATAATTATATGAAACATCATACTTATTATTTTAAAATTTGTAAAAATGACAAAACTACTTAAAATGACTTGAAAATTATTTTGAATTTTATAAAGCTAATTATATCAAATCGTTTAGAATTTAGGAAGCTCGATGATTAATTCATATTGTGGAGGTCCAATTATTTAATTTACCTCTTACAAAGCACTGCACATATCACATGTTTATATCATCTAAGATATATTCAACAAAATCCAGCTATTTTACCTTTTAAATAAGTACTCAATACTCTATACATATATTTATTTATTTAATATGGAATAAATTTCATCAGCAACAACTGAAAATTAGGATCTTGCTTCTAAGATATAGTGTTAAAAATTAGCGTTGAATTTTGAATAATTTCTAATTAGTGACAATTCCATTAATGAACAAGTTGATTCTATGTATAATCAGTTGTTAAGTGAGGATTTTGTACATAACACACCTTCATTTTCAAAGCTTTTTATTTAGCCATGTCGAAAAACAACCTTAGCTATTGTCATGTTTATTATTTTTTGACTCTGTCATGTCAACGCGATATCAAGTAATTCTATGATGCCATGGGATTGAACGAATCATGATTACCATCTTTTGGCTCGCAACAATTAATGCAAAATGGTGCACAAAAACCAAGAAAATTGATCGAATGCCCTTGGGGAAAAGACATAGATTCCCTCTGAACTTATCCCGAAAAGTCATTTACACGCTTAAATTATTATGACGGCCTATTACACACCTTTACTATTTATAAGTAAATCTTTTTACCTCTGTGACGTGTAACACCACTCTCATAATACGTGGTTAATTACACTCACTGCCATATCAGTGTCATGTCAGCGTCATGTCAGAAATTTAAAAAAATTATATTCTTTTTATTTTTAATTAACTTTTCTTTTGTTAACTATATTTTACATTAATTAACTATTAAAATTATCTAATAATTATGTTTTCTTCATGGAAAAATTTTAAAGAAGAAAATTTCAACAATGGCCTCCAAGAACACTAATCAAAATCTTGAGCTGATTCATGGAGTGAAAAATTCTCCCGTCCACTAAAAAAATCATCATAGCTGCGGCGGCTAAAAAACCCCCAAAATTCTATCTCACCGATGATATTAAGAAACCCTTTGTTAACAAACACAAATCAAAACCCACAAAACTTAAATTGATGATAAGTAATTTGCTAAGCAAACTGAGATGAACTCGAGATCTTAGGAATACATTTTTTGATAAAAAATAATTAAATTAGACTGAACTCGTAACTAAACTTTTAGCTCTATCCTTGATTTAGAAAAGGAAGTAACAATAAAAAATTATTGTAGTTTTGTTTCATTCATATATATGATTGAGAAAAGAAAGTAGTGATCAAGAAAAATAAAGAAAGAAACAAAGAAAAAACATACTATCACCAGAATTTCGTGGAAATTGCTATATAGCACTACGTACGAACATATGATCTTAATCACTTATTTTAACACCAACATGGTTCACAAGGACAACTACAGTCACAGTTATCACATAAACAATCAACCAATAACTTTTTTTAATTTTGTGCATCATTTTTCATTAGTTGTTCCCATGGCAGCACAAAACTTGAGGTAGAATCAATGTGACATATGCAAAATGCAATAATCATGATAACAACAACTATTGTATTTTTTAACATGGCTTAAGCCTTAGTAGTTGTAGGCTAGCTATTGTGTTATCAAATGCTCACATAACAACACGTTATTTATAATGTTAGCTTGCTTATAATTAACTTGAAGTAAATTATTAAAAACTATGAATTAAATTTAAAGTTCAACGCTAAATTTAAAACATATCTTAATTAGAAGCATGATCCTAATTTTAGGTTGTTGATGATGAAACTTATTATTTAATAGGTAAGAATAGCTGAATAATTTGTTGGGTTTATCTTATTAATTTCAACGTAATTCAAACATGTGATATTCACATCAAGTTTTATCTGTTTTTGAAGTTTTACAAAATTAAAGGTTCTTCCATAGAATAATTAAAATTCATGTCGTTTATCGGAACATTATTTTTAGGTGTGAACACTACAAATTAGAAAGAAGGAATTAGCAATGAACTCGTCACTAAATATTCCTTAATAAATACTAGCTAGCGTTTGGTCTCAAGTTCTCAAATATTCTTGGCAAATCATATTTGGGTGACGTTTCATCATGTGTTTGGCCCCAAATTTTCCCAAAAATATTGAACTATTTCTAAAAAAAAATGATTTATACCCATAAGTTCTAAAAAATATTTAAAATACCCATAAATTTATATCATCATTTTATAACGAATTAGTTCCGTTAAAAAATAACCTTATAATATAATTGATAACAATCAACAATAACAAAATAACAATATATGCAAGACAATACATTAATCGCTTACTCAAACTTGTCACTAATTCAAATATAATTATAACCCATTAAACACAAATTGTTCTTTTTTCTCAATTTTATCACTCAAAATAGAACTCAAACTATTTTGGAGGAGGTAGTAACAAATATTGGTTGGAATTAATAATAAACGATATTTTTTATAAAATATAAAAGTTTGGGGTAATTTTGAATTTTTTTAAAATTTCCAAATATTAGAACTTGACCCAAATACTAGTTTTTTTCTAGTATTTGAGAACTTAGGATACTTGACAAATATATTTGCCAATTTATATGACCAAACACCACTTCTCAAGTTTTTCCCAAGTATTCTTGGGGCCAAACGGGTCCCTAGAAAAACTATTGGTTGATCTTAGCTTACCATGCTAGCCGTTGATTCATTTCGTATATATAGCGATAACACTTTCTCTTTCTTAGCGCTCCGCCCCTTGTATAGTAAGGGCTACTTTGATTGTGCGACTTTCTCTTATAGGGTGACTTGACTCAACTTGACAAACTTGACTCAACGGTTAGAGTATCGCTTTCATACGGCGAGAGTTATTGATTCAAATCCAATAATAGATAAAATCGATTGAAACCCCTTAATTCATAAATATTTCTATCATAAATACTAATTCAATTATTCTTCTAAATAATGCACGTTGACTTAATTTGAAATAAATTTCATCAGTATTACCTGAAAATTAGGATCTTGCTTCTAACATAGGTTATAAAATTAGAATTGAACTTCTAAATTAATTAATCATTTATCATATATATAAAAGAGAACATTAGTCCCGCCTACATGGCGCCACCACAAATCAGAATTCCATTTTAATTTATAAATTTATAAAATTACCCTTCCCCTTTCATGAAAAAATGTGAAATTTATGAAAAGTTGTGACTTTAATTAAGAGTTGCGATTTTTATGAAAAGTTGTGACTTTTGTGAAGAGTTGTGACTTTAATGAAGAGTTATAACTTTTATGAAAAATTGTGGCTTTTATGAGAGGTTGTGACCTTTCTGAAGGGTTGCAACTTTTTCAAATAGTTATAACCTTTTCGATAAGGCACAATAAACATTTGTTCACATTGTCCTTTGTTGTCTATAAATAAAGGGATTTCCTCTCATTTTAAAACAACAAAAATTCTGAACCTCTTCTTCTTCACAATTAAATATTTGTGTATTTTGCTCCTGTTGAGTGACTCACTAACACCATTGTTTATATTATAGATCCTGATATGTATATTTTTATAGTAATTAATTTATGCTTATGTTATTAAGGATAAATGATAAGATGTAATAATATTTATTTTTCTTTACATTATTAATGATTGATAGGTTTTAAATATTATTTTATAAATTTTATGATATTAAATAATTTTACTAGTTAATTTATATTTTGTAATTTTTATGCAACAAATTAATGAACAAGCTCGCCTTATATATATGTAGCGGAATTTGCTGGATTATAACAAGAAAATGAAATATATCTCCGTGGTGGAGTCAAAATTTTCACATCAAAATATGAAAAATAAACACGTGAATAAATTGAAATGAATGCAATATCTAATTATATATACACACGATATAATTTTCTATCAAACGGATTCAAATGAACCCAACCCCTTACTACCTCCGCCCCTGGTTCCCCGGGTCCAGGGTTGGCTGGCAACAATAAGCTATGGGATCTACTTTCTGAAAGATTCCAACATATGAACGGACAAATTTGAGGGTACTTCTGCTAATTCAATAATTCCCAAAATTCAACTGATGTTGGCATTTACCTAATTATAATTATTAGGTATGCACATGTCTTTTTTTTTTCCTCTTCCAACAAACAGTTAGTTGAATATAAATACACAAGTGCCAAAGTGTTTGTTACCTTCAAAGTGCGTCCAAAAAAATCGAAAGAAAATGGAAAACCCAATTCCGCCATCATTCAATCCAAAATTGAACGGTAAAATTGCCATCATCACCGGAGGAGCAAGCGGAATCGGCGAAGCGACAGCACATCTGTTTGCTCAACATGGCGCTCAGGTAGTAATTGCTGACATCCAAGAAGAAAAAGGTCGATCGGTTGCGGAATCAATCGGGTCCACTCACTGCACTTTCATTAAATGTGACGTTACAGATGAGCAACAAGTCCAATCCCTGGTACAATCAACAGTGGGAATTCACGGTCGAGTCGATATAATGTTCAGCAACGCCGGAATTGCAAGCCACAATGAGCACGCACAAGATATCCTAGGGTTCAATCTGGATGCTTTAGATAACCTATTCGCGGTCAACGTTCGTGGGTCAGTCGCTTGCGTGAAACACGCGGCGAAGGCTATGGTGGAAGGTGGGATAAAAGGGAAGATAATATGCACGGCGAGCCCGGCGGCAACGATGGGGGTAACGAGGCTAATTGACTACGCAATGTCGAAACACGCAGTACTGGGATTGGTGAGGTCTGCAAGTAAAGGACTGGGTGCGTATGGTATACGAGTAAACTGCGTTTCTCCAGCAGGAGTGGCAACGCCATTGTTAGAGAAATCGATGAACATGGGTGTAGAGGAGCTAGAGAAACTGTTTGAATCCTTCAATTGCTTGAAAATTGGAGCTCTTAGAGCTTCTCATGTAGCTGATGCTGTCTTGTTTTTGGCGTCGGATGACTCTCAGTTTATCACCGGCCATAATTTGGTCGTCGATGGAGGTTTTCATCCTCCCATGTGATTGTTATTTGGGCTTAGGTTTGGGCTCTAGGGTTTTCTTTCCAGTTACCTTTGGGCTTAGGTTTGGTTCTCGTTCCATATAATTATGGGCTTTTGTTTCAACTTGTATCTTTGTTGGGTCATGGACTTGGGTTTGAAAATCTGTTATATTCCAAAATAATGCCTCATTTTAAATTTTTAATTATTCAGATCTCAATCATTGAATTCGTTTATTATTTGTTTGAATTGTCATCATATATATGTAAACATTTAATGTGGGTTT
Organism: Solanum piurae; assembly: GCA_029582685.1. Classification (NCBI taxonomy): domain Eukaryota; kingdom Viridiplantae; phylum Streptophyta; class Magnoliopsida; order Solanales; family Solanaceae; genus Solanum; species Solanum piurae. Next base: position 6,028 of record JAJOOO010032022.1, read on the forward strand.
TTTATGTTACAATCACTTGATGGATCATAATAGAATTGAATGATTAAAATATGTCATAAAGTCTTAATATCGTTAAGATGTTTATTCCATTCATTTAATATTGTTGTCATCCCCATCATTATCAACTACAGTTGTTGCCGCCCATCATTATCAACTACAATTGCCGCCACCCATCATTATCAACTACCACGACTCACCACTCAATACCACGGTCCTCAACCATAACCATCATCACCATTCAATCAAACATTATAAACTACAGTCAATCATCACATCTACTAGCTATCATTTACATTTATCACTAATGACAATAAATCACTACTAATAATCACCATATATGTCACTATTACACATCACCAAACATCCATCATCGATTATGATTCACGACCATCTTTGATTATCACTATCATGCATCGTAACTATAAGCCGCCGCCATACACCATTATTAACTACAACTTTTCACCACTCAATACTATCATCATCACTGTGTCAAGCATTATAAATTATAGTCAACCATCGCCATTTAAATTTATATTTAGATTCAGAATTTAAATTTCAATACATCTCTTAATAAACAGATTTAGACGTTTTGATTTCAATGGAACTAAAGAGGCCCAAAATTCAGTAAGTGAAAGTGGTTTCTCAGCTTTGAAATTACAGTACCTGCATGGAGAAAAAAAAAACTGTATACAAGAGCTGCATTATATAATTTATGAGTACAAATGTACAATAAATTCCGAGACGATTATACACTACATAATTTGTAATGTTGGGCTATTCTATAAACAGTGATGCTCGAAGCTGAAGCAGCTATCTCTGCACTTGTCCTCCACACTAATGCAATAATAAATACTTTTTTGTTTATGTTTTTGTTGGTGTTTTTATATAAGTGTTGTGAAAAGGAAACAACGTAACAAGACAAGTTTTTGTGACTATTCTAAGCATTATTACTTATTAGTTTGTCAAACATTACAACTTCTTTTATTTTTTTTATTATTATTGTAAATGGGAGTTAGGAGAATGGGAAAAATAATTGGGTGAAAAATTGGACTCTCACTAATCACTAACAACTTAAAAAGTTAGGTAGTCAACCAATTGAACTACTCAGATTTCTCAAATATTATCTTGAAATCATCAGATTTAAGTAATTTATTAAAGTAGTGGTAATTAAAAAAATATATTTTTTGCATAGCGGTACATGTCCAAACGTCCAAACACAGAAAACGTTGGCATTTTTGGCAGTGGTGATATGTCCAAGACTCCAAATAATCGATCTGTTATAAACTACATTTTTATTTTTATTTATGCGAATATATTGGTTAAAAAAACATGAATTTGTGTGAGTTACAGTTAATTAATAATATTATGTGGATTTAACACATTAATTGTCTACTCTAACGGTATTTTTATCTTTTGATATTCAATTCATATTCTATATTTTGTCTTAACAATAAAATAATATTTTTTAGTATTATTGTACGTTTTAATATTAGAAATAAAAAACATTAAGTGTATCATAATTAGTGTCACATTTCAACTTAGGATAAGAAGGTTCACAATGACACAAACGAGGAGAGGTATTAGGTATATAAGTAAGCATGTCTGACACACTAGTGATGTGTTATAAAATTGTGTGGGCCCAGGCTCATATCAAATAATATTGTATAAATTATAGGAACCACATATTATAAGTACTAAATAACATCCTAGCCCTTCTAGTTTTCTATTTACCAAAAATCCCTTAAAAATGATGTTTGCGGGATACATAGCGTTGCGCACGGGATACATAAGGTTTGATACATTCCAGTTAATAGTTTTTGTGTTGTGCACGAGATACATAAAGTTTGATACATAGCGTTGTGCACGGAATACATGAGGTTTGATACATTCCAGTTAATAGTTGTTGCGTTGTGCACAAGATACATAATGTTTGATACATAGCGTTGTGCACGAGATACATAGCGTTCTGCACGGGATACATAAGGTTTGATACATAGTGCTGTGCACGGAAAATCTTTATGTATCTTACAGATTTTATTAATTGGGGGAAATAAGGGATTTTTGAAAATTTTGAAATAAGTAGGGATAAATGGATATTAAGGTAAGTAAAGGAGTATAGTTAAGTAATTTGTTCAATAATATTACTAGCGGGCTAGACTATTATAAATGGTATTAGAGGCACTCGTATATCAGCCTTGTCGTCGTAGGTCTGAGCACAACAGAATTTACATAACTTTCAATAAGGCGGGACAAACCTCAATGTTGAATCTAGACAAATCTTAGGCAGTGGGACAAACCTTAACTAAGATATTGAGTCCATAAGAAAGCGTGTATGTGACAGCAGCACCCTTGATTATGATAAGAAGTCTCATATCGACACATATTAGAGGAGTTGACTATATTTGAGTTATACAACGTTGTTGAGCTGTTTTGTCATTGGAAAAAGAGAAATCAAAAGTTATAATGTTGAATCGGTGAAGGTTATATCACAATAAACTTTAATCTTCTCAAATAGAGTGACATATTCGCACCTCATAAATATTTATATATTTTGCAAAAGTAATTTACTCTAATTTGTGGTATATGTAATATATATTGGGTAAACTCTTATTGGAAAATATCAGTTTGATTAATTAATATATCTAGCCATAATAAATTAAATCAAATGTAAAACATACAGTGACAAGTTGAATAATTAAGGAAACATTCTTTGAGGCTAACCCGGAAAAGACGGCGGCTTTTGTGATAAGAGCATGGCCGCCCATAACCCTTTGCATAATGCATGAATTGAAAATTAATGATATGTTACCTCTACTTATCTTTTTCCCAAACTCCAACGTCATTTTACTCCCCAATTACTTTTTAACAAATAACAACAAATTATAAATCATTTTTTTATGGTCACTTGACAATTTTAAACGATCATTATTTTTAATGTGTTTACTGTGTCCTTTTTTTTTCACACCTAAATTTATTTTGTTGTTCTTGTTAATTTAAATATAAAAATATACTCTTCGTTTCATATTTTAATTCTCCCCTTTTCCTTTACAGTTTACACTCTTTATGAGAAATCATAAGTAAAATATAAAACTTAATTTTAAAAAATTCAAACTTAATTTACTCATACTTTTAAAAAGAATTAATTATAAAGATAAAATAGGAAAAAAAAATATCTATTTTGATTTGAAAATTGACAAGTACATTAAAAAACTATTTATAAATTAGGACAATTAATATCGAACAAAGGGTGTGTTACTTTTTACATCAACAACAATAAATTCAGTAAATCTCATTAAGTGGAGTTTAAAGAGGATAGAGTATAAACAAATCTTATCACTATTTCGTGAAGATAGAAAAACTATTTTCAATGACGTTCATCAAATTCAAATGTTTTTTTTTATTTGTAAAACCTGTCATTAGGAAAATATTGTAATAGGGTACGAATTCAATTGGCCCTTAAAACCACACTCTTGGAGGGGTCTAATAATAAAAAAAGACAATTGGACAAAATTAGCCGAGCTGGATAGCCATTAGAGCATCGGCAGGCCGCAGGAGTATGGGATGGTTGGATGCCAGAAAAGTTCTCGAAAGCTCCTCCACTAAGTGACATTATTTGGCCTTCTGCAGGTAGGGTTCTCTCAGTAATAATACTTACCCTATTTTGATATGTGGTCAAAATTAATGCATTTATTTATTTACTATATATATAGGGGTAGGGGTGTATATGACCGGGTTGATTAGGGTTTTTCAAATATCAAATCAAATCATTTGTATAAAAAATTTAAATTTATAAACCAAACCAAACTAATAAAATTCGGATTTTTTTGGGTTTTTCAATTTCGAGTTGGTTCGGGTTTTTCAAATACCAAACCAAACTATTGTGTCGAATTTTTAAATTTATAAATCAAAGCAAACTAATAAACCTCGGATTTTTTCAGATTTTTGGATTTTTTTGGTAAAGTTTGCATACAAACATATAATTAACTTGTGTTCCAAATATTTTTTAGTCCAACCAAAATATAATTATCTAAGGTATTTCTTAAAAAAATAACACAAAATATGAGCTGAGTACTAATGAACAAAAATATTCAATAAAAAATAATAATGAAATCATCATATAAAATAAATATTGCAAAGTCATAATGAAAATGATCATAATTTAAAAGTACTAAATCATGCTAAAATTATAAGTTTAATAAGTATTAGTTACATTACTAAATATTTAAGGAAAATTAAAATTAGATTATGTATTTTAATTGTCTAAACCAATGTAAAACTAAA